>CAIGRP010006974.1:1465-75568 GCA_903798385.1 Fraxinus cuspidata
GGGGGGGGGGGGGGGGGGGTTGCGGAGGAGTGAATTTTATTTTTCATGGAATTCAATCTTTCCAAAAATTCTAATTTTATCAACTATTCTACCTACACATGTTACCGTATCTCTCTCTCTCGTCTCTACCCACGTATAGTGGTGTCAAACGAGCGAGTGGCTGAGCCCTGAGCCACTCGGCTCGTGGGAGGTTCACTGAGCGGGCGAGCCCACGAGCTAGTGGCAGTCACTGTTCAAAGTTCAAACGGTCACTGAACTTTCAAAGTGGCCGTTTTGGCCACTTTGTTTATTTTTATTTTTTTTCCTTTTTTTACTCTATAAATACCCAACCTATTTTTAGATTTTTTTCACACACCATTCCAACAACTCTCTATATTTTCTAATTCTAAAAATCTACTAAATTTTCATTTTTACCTTCAACTTCAATTATTCCATATCAATTATCACACTATAAATTTACAATTACAATCTTACACACAAACTTTCTTTCAATCCTTGATTTTTGTCCATACTCTTTATTTACTTACTTAGTTATTTATTATACATTACATCACTATTCACAAATGGATTCACAATCATTTGTTGAGGGTTTGTTCGGTGTTGGAGGCGAATCACCTATTACGCCTCAAAATCAATTTTGAAATGAATTTTTCGATCTAAACGAAATACCTATTCCCAAAAATATTCCAAATTTGGTGCTCATGGAAATGGTAATCCAATTAATTTGGATGATATTGATGTTCCCGAAGCGAAACATGATGAGGAACATGTATTAGATATTCCCGATACAAGACGGAAGCGAAAGGGAAAAAATATGCAAAATTTTGGAATCACTTTAAATTGATTCTAACGGGTTGTGTGATCGATTGAGTCCTAGAGTCTAAAACAGTTTGTAAATATTGTCAATAATTATTGGCATGGCAAAAAGGCATTGGTACCACCCACCTCAACCGTCACTACAAAGTTTGTGCGGCCAAACATGGGCTTCTTGTTGCCGGTCAAATGCAACTACAATTTGGTAGTTCAAGCGTCGAATCTACTTCTTCACCACTTTCCACGTGAATATATTCGGAGGAGGAAGCTTAAATTGGAATGGTGAAATTCGTTGTCGCTGCTAAGTTGCCTCTAACAATAGCAGACAACCTACATTTTAGCGTGTACGTGAAAGAATATCTTCAACTGAGGTACTTAGGGTAAGTCGAAACACTTTTCGTTCAGATACAATTGAATATTTTCTTCATAAAAAGAAACAATTGATTACCAATTTACAAAAATACGATGATTTTATATTTTAACTTTGGATATATGAGAATGGATTAATAAAAGAACTTATATAGCTGCAACTGCACACTATATAGATCTACTTTGATGTTTGTATAAAAAGAATTATTGAATTATCTTAATACGCTAACAATATAAATAACATTATTATGAACATTATTCGAGAATATTATTGTGAAAGTAAAGTTTGTTCATTTACATTCGAAAACGCTAATGCTAATAAGGTAGTAATCTATAAATTGTATAGGGTATTGCAGCCCGATTTCAATGGTTATTTATTTCGTATGTCATCTTTTTAATTTAATTGTGCAGGATGATTTGAAATATATTAAGAATAAAATTCAAAGAATTTGGGATACACTAGTATATATTACTATTTCATCTAGTAGAAAACAAGCTTTTGAGGAATTTTGTGTCGAGTTTGGAGTGACGAATATAAAAATATTTGTTAGTGATGTAGGATATAGATGAAACTCTATTTACTTATTATTAAAATTATGCGAATGTTTTGAATTTTTAATAACTGAATTTTATAACAAAAAATTCAAAATGTTAGGGATACACTAGTATATATTACTATTTCACCTAGTAGAAAATAAACTTTTGAAGAATTTTGTGCTGAATTCGAGGTAACGAATTCGAAAATATTTGTTAGTGATGTAGGGTATAGATGAAACTCTATTTATTATTAAAATCATGCGAATATTTTGAACATTTAATAATTGAACTTTATAACAACATGCATATTAGAAACGATGATGAAACAATTTTGAATGAATCCGATTGTCTTTTAGCTTTTAAAATTAAAAAAATTTTGACAAGTTTTTGACTCTAAAAATATTTTATTTGAAGTTTACTATCCCGCTAGTTATATGGTGCTTGAATATCTTTATATAATTGTAAGGGCTTTTAATAAATACAAAAATGACCGACTTTAGTGCAATTATATATTCCATGGAATTAAAGTTTAGAAAATATTGGAAAGACTTGTCTGTGTTATTTCCTTTAGCTCCATGGACTTTCAATACAATTTATCATGTACTGAATATGTAATTGATCAAATTTCAAGAGTTTTAGCTTTTAATACACATCACTTATAAAATTTAGAATAAATTTTATGTGAAATGTATGAATTATATGCAGAACGAATGGATGCAAATATTAATCATGTATCCCCTGCACATACTCCTCCCACTAATATTGAATTTATTCGAAGACATTAACACGTATAAATATGATGCAAATGCAATAGATTCCTCTAGTAGTAATTTTTCTAACTCATATAATCAAACATCAGACACAAGTTCAAATGCATTGGCTATTAATTACTTTAAAAGATAATATGTCTAATAAAAAAATAATTAAAAAAATGTTTAAAAGAAGTAATTAAATTATAGCGAAAGTACGAACAATGATGACCAGTAGTTTATGCGATTACAAAAAACCTATTAACACATCCGGTTCACACTGTAGCTTCGAGATCTGCTTTTTGTGCAGATAAGAAGCTTTTGTCTGAGGTCAGGAGCCGACAAAAAAAAAATATTTTGAAAGCATTAATGTACGTGCATGATAGAGAAGACACTCATTTTCTACTACAAAATTAAATTTGCTAAAATTACATGTCGTCATGTAAGTGATATTTAATTGAACAATATTAATCAAAAATTGTAATTTTATAATACTATTTTAAATTTTTGAAAAAAAAAATACAAGAAATAAGTTATTCGTGTACAATTTTTAACTCTGTCTACTCGAAATTTAAATAGTCAATCCCAAACTTTGATAAATGAGGAATGTTTAATTTTAAAAAAATATAAAAATAACGAGCTCGTGAGCTGAAACTCAACTTAGCCCGCGAGCCACGAGCTCAAAGCCCTCTAGTAACAAGCTACGAGTTCAGCTCGTGCTCGTGGACATTAGGGTCGAGCAGGAAACCTCTACCTATGTACAAAACCCTTACTCTCTCTCCTTTACTCACACAATCGAACCAAGAAGAAACCAAAAATCTATACCATAAAAAATTCAAATAAGGGCTTAATTCCATTCTTATGCCCTCTCTGATTGGTGGCTCTATATTATTCGGTTCTACTCTTCGCGTGTGAGATCTTTGATCTGGTCAATAATTCTATGCACACCTCATTCCACGCATTTTGTGCTTATAATTAATGTTTCAATTGGAAAATTGTTAGATTCTAGATTATAATTAGATTTCGAAATTCTATTATTTAATTAGTAGGACCTTTCAATCTTGATTTAAATAGTCTTTATCTTTTAATTATTTGGTTTTTTGGATATTTGAGATCGAGATGTTTAGACTCCGTGAGTTTACTAATGTGAACCTTTACAATTCAATTGGGCCGCTGAATTGTATTATATTATTTGATTTTTCTTGTTCTGAGTTTGAGTGTTAGCTTTTAATCAACATCTTTTATTGATTAAAGATAATTCGGACAATTTTAAACCTATTTCAAACGGTTAGTGATAGAAAATTTGTATATTTATAGTTTGGTTCTGTGAGGTGCCAAAATTTATGATTTTTACACCTATATTTGTTATTTAGTGGTCGAATATTGGTATATTTATATTTTGTTCAGTGATACTGCCAAAATGTCTGGGAATTATATTTCTTCCCTTATATTTAATGGGTATTTTTCTTTGAACTTTATAATTTTAAACTTGTGTGATGCTGGATAAACTTCAATTTTAGCTTATGATTTTCTTGTCAAAGTAGGAGCCTGAAACCGAATACATGCAAAGAGGGGACATGGGATGGTATAATCTCTTGCTTTTGGTCACATGACTTAATTGTTCAAGCGCCCGTAATATCTTGTGCCTAATTAGAAACCCTAAGGTGCTCCATGGAAAGAGTCTGACAATTGTGTCAAAAGGAATAAACAATGCTTCTATCAAATGAAGTTCCACTGTCATGTTTATGTTTCTTGAATTTAAGCTTGTGTAATAGATTTAACAGATTTGATCATAAAGATGTAATCTTTTTATTATTTACTCTCCTTTGACATAACTATCTAAAAACTGGCATCTCTTTGTTTCTTTTCATTCCCTTTTAATCAATCTCATTTTTTTTTTTTTGTTAGAATCAAATTGCTTGATCCCCAACCTATTATTTTGACAGCGCCAACTCTTACATTACCTTTTAGTTTTATAGCTTCTTGACGATTTTTATCCATTTTTCGTTAGAAACTAAAATGACATCAACAATATTAGGTTATTTAAATATTGTTTATTACTATTACCGTTTTGCAAGTATTAACATTATTTGTCGGAGCTCTGCTGGAGAAACAAATTGTGGTTGTTTGTTCGAATTTGGTAGGCGTTTGTTGAAATTGTATAATTATAATATAAAATGTGATCGAATGATTAAATTTATTATTTATTTATATAATCATAATATTTAATTTATATGTTAATTTTATTGGATTTTTTTTTATATAAAACTAGTGCTTAACATGGCTACAACGAAGAATCAACGTCGAGTCCAACGAGAACATTTAGGTTTATGTTGGACGATTGTCATGCTAGCTATTGTTATATATAATTATATTAAGCGTGGTGAATGATGTCTCCTTAGGACTCCTCGTACAAATTGGGATTCTGAAAAAGAAATGACATTTACACGAATGTTTGGCACAAGACATGACGTGATCTATCTCAAAAATATGTGATTTAGCAAGTGAATAATAATTGTGAGCATATAATTAAAATCAATATTTGAAAAGCAACTTGCCTAAACATATGACATTTGAAACCCCCCACTCATTGTACAAATGTAAGAAAAAAATTTAAAAAGAAAAAGAAAAAATATGGCAAGAGTGTACTCAAACGTGTTGAAGGAATCAAGGCATCGTGAGGCCAAACTTATCGAATAGGCTTTGGATATTATTGAGAATTGCTAAGCTGTTGCTCATGCACTCCTGGGATTTTTGCAACTTCACCTTAAATTCATTCGGAACCGTCGATCCCATCTCACCGATCCCTTCCAGGCAAGTATCCTGATCAGTCATGGCGGCACTAATCCACGTCTGAATGTCACTGATCTTCATCTCGGTCAACACCTTCTCCCCCGGGCCCACCTTCATCAACTCGAACGATCTATTGAGTCGACTCAGCGCCTCGTCGAATAAACTGATGCAATCCTTCAACGCCGACTCAGTCGGCTTGTCGTTTGGCTTCGAGATCAATTCTTTAGGAAGAGAAGTTAGGTTCGAGAGTTCTCGCACCGTGGCTTGAAGAGAAAGGTTGAAGAAGTTCAAAGGATTCGCAGTGAGTGGCTTGTTTAGGGAAGAAATTGAGGAGAAGCAAGAGTCGGGGTAACGAGTCACGGCGCAGACTGTTTTGAGTGACTCGGCGGAGTTGGAGGCGAGTTCTTCGGACTCGGGTGGCTCGGTGACTGACTCATAGATGACGGCACCGACGAAAGCGCCGATTATTAGGGTTAATACAACTGTTAAAGTGATGGCTATGATTTTGCGACGCTTTTGGGGTATGGTTTTTGGTTGATTAGGTAAAGAATTTGGGTATTCTGAGGGTTTTACTTTGTCATAGCCCTTGAAGATATTGAAAGACTCCATGGATGCTCGCCTGTATTTCGGTGGTTGGAGAAGGAAATGGAGAATTGGTAGTAATGCGATTTTAATGTATTTTTACACACGTTTCTTTTGACAGCCTCCGGTTGTTTTTGACACTCTTTTCAATTGTTTAATTATGAATACCACGTCCCTTGTGCGAGAGGTGGTGGAAACAAGAAAATTATAATAAGATAGACAGGGATGCAGACGAGAAAACTCATCTCCTATTGGTTGAAAAATCAACATTTATATATCAAATAATTCAAGTTTTTCAGAGTCTTTAGAAACTTGTGCATCTATTGCGAACATAGCAACTAATTAAGGTAATTTCACTTTACATTATTAGAAAATAATTAGTTGCATTAACTTGAAGAACAGGAAAGTGCAAAAAGTAAAATTTATTGATTGGTTGAGTTTCGTGAGAACACAATATCCTAAAATGAAATTGTTCGTCGTTAACCGCTGCGACCTTTTTGGATAATTACTCATGTGATATAATGATCAAATTACTTATGCAGCAATCGCAGATTTCAGAATTCTCAAGTATACTCTAGAAAAAATAGATTAAATACAAAATTCGAGTATGAAAAATCATATAATACGAAAATGGTAATTTTTTGTGTTTTTTCAAAGAGTAGACGTGTCTATATTGTCTCCATCATAAATTAGAGAATAATTGCAAAATTTATGGGTTGTTAATATCATCCAATAGTTATTTTATTTATTGGCTAGTTTTACTCAACAAAAAAAAATTAGAAAATGATTAAAATAAATAAAAATATTATTTTAATAAAGGAAGCCTAAGACTCAATAATATTTTTTTTAAGGATTAATCCATTTGTACATAATGATTTGTACATAATAAATTATCCCATCTCACATAATGCACGGGCCCGCGTGTATTTAAAAATTCCATTAATGTAGTCTACATCCTCATTGTGAATAGTCAGTAAAAAGATTTGATACATGTAGCATGAACCTTTTTTTGATACCATTTTCACACTTTTCATCAATTGGACATTTTATTTAGGGCCTATTTTATGTTAACTATTTTTCATGGGACTTGAAAATTATTTTTCAAATCCATTTTCCCACCACTTTGGTGGGAAAATGGTTTTTTAGCCTTTTTTTTTTTTTTTGTATTATTACCCCCATTAATTCTTGTTAATTACAAAGATCATATAATATTATTTTGGAAGGGTAAGTAAATGGTAGGACAAGAATCAACTGATCAATAATGTAAATTCAATACTTTGTTAGATTTACATATATTTGGGACTGAATTGTCTGAATTATGACAAAAAAAGATGTGGATAGGTAAATAATTAGTGGGGTCCCCATCGGGGTGGGGATGGGACATGGGCACCACCTTTTTCTTGACCAAAACTCATGCACGAAGTCTCGTAGGTACATGACACCCCATGCACGTTGTCTTTTTGGTTAATTATCTTGAAATTACTTTTATCCAATTTTCCATTTTTGGTTATGTAAGTGTATATTACTTTTTAAATTCTATTTTTTTATTTTGGCTACTTCTCTGATCTGTTTAAGTAAAAAAAAAAAAAAAGACAGGTATTTTTAAATGATGTGCAAGATTTGAGTTTTCATTGATATGGACATTATCTTTACTTAAGTTCTTGCAATTCTAATTATGCAGGTTGCAAGCTGGGGAGCTTATCTTTTGTCACGAAATATCCTTGCAATGTCATTTGCACCAAGAGACACACATGAAGCTCAGGTGCAATTTGCTTTGGAAAGGGGGGTTCCTGCTTTGATTGGTGTTATTGCCTCAAAGAGGCTCCCATGTCCATCCCGAGCATTCGATATGGCTCATTGTTCTCGTTGTCTCATTCCGTGGGGTCAATATGGTAATTTAAGCTCTACGAGTTTGTCTGTAGTTTTTCTTATTTTCTAGTCACATTTGTTGATCTGAGATATGGGGGCAAAACTACTCTTGCATGTTTTATACACGGCCTTAAACAAGATGCAATAGCACAATAAGCGAGATTTTTGCTTCTTTTCTATATTAGTACTATCTAATATTACCCCAGTATTTCCTGCTAAACATACTATTATATCCCTCATTTGGTAGATATTAAAATCAGATTTATAGTAGATTTTGATAAAAGTTGGTGAAATGTGTAGTTTAAAAGTTGTAGGACCCATAAATATGTGATTAAAATTAAATGTTGACTTTGACTTAGATTAAAATCTAGATTTTAATTGGTACCAAATATTGGCATAGTTTTAGAATATCTGAATTTAGGGATCATTTTAACTGAGTAATATTTGTGGCTCGTTGTTATAGATGGTGCATACTTGACTGAAGTTGATCGAGTTTTGAGGCCAGGAGGGTATTGGATTCTCTCCGGTCCACCAATTCGCTGGAGAAAATATTGGAAAGGGTGGGAAAGATCAAGGGAGGATTTGAATACAGAACAAATGCAAATCGAGAACTTGACAAATAGCCTTTGCTGGAAAAAGTTGATCGAGAAGGATGATATTGCTATATGGCAAAAACCTGCCAATCATCTGCATTGCAAGAAGTTCAGAAAGATTGTCAAAAATCCTCCATTTTGCCTAACACAGGATCCTGATAAAGCCTGGTTTGTGCTTCTTTATCGATCATATTGGGATCGTACATTTTTTTGCATATGAACATCTGTCCTGATTTTACGAACTTCTTTAGGTACACGAAATTAGAAACATGTCTAACTCCCTTGCCTGAAGTTTCCAACAATGAAGATATTGCTGGTGGAGAATTGGTAAAATGGCCAAAAAGAGTACATGCTATACCTCCTAGAATCAGTAGGGGTACGATAAGTGAAGTTACACCTGAAACTTTTCGTAAAGATTCAGAACTATGGAAGAGAAGAGTGTCATACTATAAAACCGTAAATAACCAACTTGGTCAAGTGGGACGATATCGCAATATCCTTGACATGAACGCGTTCTTGGGTGGATTTGCTGCCAATTTGATCGAAGACCCCCTTTGGGTTATGAATATAGTTCCAGTTGAGGCTAAGATCAACACACTTGGAGCTATTTATGAACGCGGATTAATTGGCACTTACCAGAGCTGGTATCAATCGCGAGTTTTGCTGTAATTAGATATTTTTCGTGTCTATCCTTTTTGTGACAAAATGTTTTCGTTGCAGGTGTGAAGCAATGTCAACTTACCCTAGAACATATGATCTCATTCATGCCGATTCAGTATTTACTCTCTACGAAGACAGGTAATTTATCTGTCTATATATTTGTAGCTTCTAATTCAAAATGCAAGTCGTAATTAAAGCAAAGAATGTACTTTTGTGCTACAGATGTGAAATGGAGGATATTATGTTAGAAATGGATCGGATTTTACGACCAGAGGGAAGTTTGATTATCCGAGATGACGTTGACATGTTAGTGAAATTGAAGAGAATAGCAGATGGACTGAACTGGGATAGTCAGATTGTAAATCACGAAGATGGACCATTCGAGAGGGAAAAGCTATTGTTTGCCGTGAAGTTATATTGGACTGCTCCGGCTTCTGCAGATCAAACCTCGTAAATCATGTTTGGTAGATTGAATTGGACAACAGTTGACAAGATCAAGGAAGAAAATCAAATTAAAATCGTGTTACTCTCTCTTCTTTTTCTTCTGGTTTTATATTATAATATATAGTTCTAGTTCTGTGTAATGATTGGAACATTTTGCAAATTAATATTAATCCAACTGTTCATTCCTTTAGAGATTATTCGTTGGTAAATAAAGACCTTGTTGAAGTTGGAATCGACACAGCAACTCCTAGTCAATCTTCCAATGAATTTTAGTAACAAATTTATGACAAAGTTAGCACGATCAACTTGAGAGGTACTCGTAAATAAGCATACTCGCATGGTAAAAATAAGGTATCCCGAGCAATTGCGATGATCGGGTTCATTAAAAATGCCTCACTAAATTGAAATATGAATAATTTACTACTTGAGGGGAAAAAGGCTAGTATAATTGATAATAAATGCCTATGTTATTCTGCATGTTTTTTACTAAAAATCTTACTTCAAATTTGCTAAAAAGAAAAAGTTGACTACTTTTACGGTTGCAGCAATCTGAGTTGGATGTCGTGATAATTGGAAATAACATGAAGTTCTGCTCTATCAAGGATAATCTCCTCCCCCGCAGTGGGCAGGAGCTTATTGTGCTCACATCAATGTGACAAAATTGTTGAATTGTTAATAACGGTCTGACTTGTTGACGTGACATTTCCACGTCAGCTATGGGCACATTTTATCTTGCATGATGAAATTTTCAAGAAGGGGTGGGCACAAGAGGAGGCGTGCGTATTGCACTTGACAAGATGACCTCACGATGGTACTCAGCAGGGTCGTACCTGTATTTCGTGGGGCTTAAGGCGAATTTTAAAATTTGGACTCCTAAATCATGGCAAGCAATCCAATTTTTTCGTTTATAAGAATTTTACAGAACTAAATTTGTTAACTCAAAATCAACAATAAATCAACAAATAAAACTGAAATATTCAAAATATTTATATTACAATCAAATAACAATACGAAAATGTTCTAAACGATCACTTAAATACAACTCATCTTGAGCTCCAAACACATATTTAGGAACCATGATATTTAACTCAAGTCACTCAACAGCTATACTTACTAAACCGTAAAATGAGAACAAGAATTACACCAATCAACTCTCATGTAATTTCACAAAATGTTAATAAATTAGATTGAACGAAATTCAAGCAGTAACTTGAGTTTAGAAGATTATTTCATAGCAGTCAACAATACATACTAATAAATAAATAAAACTAAAACTACATAAAGTGAAGCAGAAAACAATTTTCCACAAGCTTAAATAAAATTCTATTTGCACATTAAATAAATCTTGCTAAATTATTCCAACCAAATTGCAACTTTCATTAATGCAAAATTACACAAACGAAAAAAAAAAAAAGAACTTATCCAAATCATAATTATATCTTTGCTTCTCTTAACTTCAAATATATTAAATAAACGTGAAAAAACATAGCAAATTACGTTATCAAAAGTATATTTCAAGTGAAAAATCAACAACAATTGCTCACCTTAACCATAAAATTGATGATTGAAACCCTCTTCACCTTATAGCGCCGCTCTAACACACCAAATAAATCTTTGAATTTTCAATTCCAAGCAAAATCCAGAAAGTAAGAGATTACATAAAACAAGAAAATGGAAAAGATTAACCCTTAGAAGTCGGAAAAAGTTATCTTGTTTGACATGGAAGAAATAGCTCCAAAAGAAATAACATATTTTCCACTATGTAATTCTTAGTTGTAGAAAGATAAAACAAGCTACAAAAATATTTTCCCACAAATATAAAGAAAGAAATGAGAAACACAACTAAATGAAATTTGGTTGCTGATGGAATATTCACCGTTGTTCTTTGGTCTTGATTTTTGCCCTTCTGGATTTTTTGGGATTTTGCCGTTTCGATGGATACCGATACGTTTTAATTTTTGCCCTTTTGAAGCATCACAATAATTTGGGCCAACGCATATAATGTCTCAATGGGTTTGGAAAAAAAATAACAAAAAAATTTTTTTAGGCTCCCCCCACAGGTCCGACCCTAGTACTCGGCAATTGAGTCAATGCATGGTGTATGTGAGGTGGTTAGACTTAAAGAGAGAGCATGTGAGAGTTACCTGGAGATGACCTAACGATGGTACTTGGCAATTCGCAGTCTTTTCTCCAAAGCTGCCCTCTCTTTGCGTGTATATATTCTCTCTTTGCCTTAATCTATATGCGTATCTATATGCGTACGTGTTCTCCCTCTCTTTCTTCTTGGCTACAGTGTGTGTGTTTGACCTAATAATGTAAGTTGAGACCCAATTAATTAATGTTTGATTTTCAAATCCTCAATTCTTTCATATAATGTAAGTTAGTCCATTTACTTTAAATTTTGTCATTTTTTGGTCACATCTTGCTTCTTTCCTTCAATTCATTTTCCATTCACAGAATTTCACCCATTAAATATAAAATACAACAGTTTAGAATATTTTTTGTCAAAAGAACTATCAAATGTCGTTATTTTAGGTCTCAAATAAGTGTATAAAATACACTTATCAAATACTCCCAAACTTAGACATTTATTTGTCCTCAAACAGAATCATAATCTAAATAACAACAAAAACACAAGCATGCAAAAGTATTTGGTTAGACAATCTATCTCTTCATCTCAGTATTTGAAATTATAGTACTAAATCTATGAACCGCTTCATAGTCACAATACTCAACCAATATTTACTATTCCATTGCAAAATCAACATGTGTGTATGTGAGGAATTAAGTAGACAATCATAACTTTACAAGTTGCTTCAATTCCCGACCCTTTGTGGTCAAATATATCCTTTCACATCTCGTATGATTCACACACCCCAAACTTATTCTTTTTTCACTCATTTCTCAGTGTGTAATATAAGATTAAATTTTTCATTACTATTCTCACCCTCTCTAGTTCAGGTGGACTTTTCTAATTGTAAGTTAACACATCAATAAACAAAGATTCTCCAATTCTTTGATTGCTTTGACCTCCAAGACTCAATTAGGCTAATTATCCTTCATCAAAAGTCAAATATGCACTTGCTTTTCTGATTTTTAAATATTTTTCTTTTTGTATTCTCTCCCTTAAACTTTGTAAATGACCCATGTAACAGGTTTTAGGTTGATAACTCCTAAGTCAGATGACTTTAGGACACCAAATTTTAAACACCCTTTCAGACTTAATAACCCAAGTCAGAAAGGCTTTGAAAAGAACATTTATATTAAAAAAATTATGCATTGATTAATGCAATGTCCCTTATCAAACACCTATTCAAACAATCTGACCTCAAATTTAAGATTTTTCGCCAAATTTTATCCCATTAATTTAAGACAATTTACATAAAAATTTTCACACATGGAATCCATGTCCATATCCGTATCTTCTTACAATAGCAAAATCACTCCAAACCGTACTAAATTTGGTTTAAGGATAAGTAATTTAATATAGTTTGGGTAAAGTATCTATGTTCAACTATATCAACATATCAATTATATGAATCAACTCATAGCAGCACAATATCCAACTTAATTCTAGTACACGTATAATATTAAATTTTGTAAGGTTAAGTCTCAATCAATCTAATATGCAACATATCAACAGTTCATAAATGAACATCAAATCTCAAATTTAATCATCATTGCCCACCAAACTATCTAACACACACAAGCACACAATCTAAAACAAGAAAATATATTTTATTTATTTATTTATTTATTTTGAAAATTTTCAAATTGTTTGATTTTTTTTATATATTTTTCTATTATATTATAGAACAATAACAAAAAACAAACACTTAAAAACACACGAAAACTTAAAAACTCAAAAATTTTCCCGCCCCCAAACTTAAAACCGACACTGTCCTCAATGTCATAAAATATAAATAAGAATATAAGGGAACGGGGAAGAAAAAGAATAAGGTACTTCCTAAATTTTTATGTTGAAGGTATGAAACACTATGTGTGACGACTAGACACTCTTCTTCATCATGATTTTCTGTTGGACAGTGTTGGTTTGAGTATACCACGACGTCATGTTCCGCACTTAGCGGTCAAATCAAATATTTCTGCGCATAGAACATGTGTTACTTGGCCCAAACAATCGAAATAAGTAACAATAAATTCAATGGCTCAAGGAGAAACATGATAGGATGGTGATATTCTAAAATTGAAACGTTTCTATAACTAATGCAACCTATTAATCAAGAATAAAATTACATGCAATGCAATGCAATACAAAAACAAAATCAATAAAATGATTATGAAATTGGGTTGCCTCCCAATAAGCGCCGAATTTATAGTCTTTAGCTAGACTTGGCAGCTTGATAATTTATGAGTCACTTCAACTACTTCATGTGGAAAGATTTGAACAACTATGAATGGTCCAAACCATCTAGAAAGCAGTTTCCCAGAGAAAAGTTTCAAACCTAGAATTGAATAATAATACTTTTTGACCTAGAGTGAACTCATGTCTCTGGATATATTTATCATGTAGTCACTTTGTCATTTCCTTACAAAACTTTGCATTCTCAAAAGCATCCATCTGGAATTCATCTAATTCATTCAGTTGTCGCATCCTCTTTTCTCTAGTTGATGTCATGTCCATGTTTAGCTGCTTTATTGCCCAATACGCTCGACGCTCCAACTCCACTGGAAGGTGACAAGCTTTCCCAAACACAAGGTGATATGGTTACATGCCGATTGGTGTTTTGTAAGTAGCCCAGTATGCCCACAGTGCATCATCAAGTTTCCTTGACCAATCAGTTTTTGAGCTATTCACGGTCATCTCCATTATTCTCTTCAGCTCTCTGTTTGACGTTTCTACCTGGCTACTTGTTTGGGGATTATAAGGTGTAGCAACCCGATGTTCTACCCTATATTTTGCCAATACTGACTCCAGAAGCCTGTTGGAGAAGTATTTACCCATATCACTAATAATGGTTATAGGGGTGCCAAAGTCCGAGAATATGTTTTTCTTTCTAAAAATTGGCAACCACTCGAGCATCATTAGTTGGTGTTGCTACTATTTCTACCCATTTCGATACATAGTCAACTGCGACCAAAATGTACTGAGAAGTGGAATGGTCCCATAAAATTTGTCCCCCAAACAGCGAAGAGTTCCACTTCTATAATTGAATTCAAAAGCATTTCATGCCTTTTGGAGAAGGTCTCTGTACGTTGGCATTGATCATAGTGTTTTACATATTCATGAGCATCCTTAAACAGTGAGGGATAGAATCCTGATTGTAGAACTTTCGCTGCTGTCTTCAAAGACCCAAAATGTCCCGTATAAGCTGAAGAGTGACAAAGCTTCAGAATTTGAGATCTCCTCATTTGGTACACAACTTCTAATTATCTGATCAGCATCCCTCTTGTATAATATAGGATCTTTCCAATAATAGTATTTCAATTCCGAAAAGAACTTCTTCCTTTGGTGATGTGTTAACTCAGGTGAAAGCACATTACACTCCAAGTAATTCACTATGTCTACATACCATAGCCCATAGTCAACTGCAAAGATATGCTTGTCCGGGAAATAATCCTTTATACCACATTCATCTCTATGTTCCGTCTATTCCAGCCTTGAAAGGTGGTCTGCAACTACATTTTCACTGTCTTTCTTGTCTCAAATCTCCGAGTCAAACTCTTGAAGGAGAAGTATCCACCGAATCAACCTAGGCTTCGCATTCTTCTTAGACATTAATATTTCAAAGCTGCATGATCTGAGTAGAAAATTACCTTTGGTCTCATGAGATATGATCTAAATTTATTGAAAGCAAACACAATGGCTAGCCGCTCCTTTTCCATGGTTGCATAATTCAGTTGTGTCTTTGTCAAAGTCTTGCCCGCATAGTAGATAACATGGAGAATTTTATCCTTTCGTTGGCCAAGTACTGTCCTTACTGCATAGTCACTAGCGTCGCACATCAACTCAAATGGTAGTTCCCAATTTGGTGTAGCTATAACCGGTGCTAAATTAACTTTTCTAAAAAGTGTTGAAGGATATCAAACACTCATTAAAAAAATTAAATGGTGTATCCTTTTTAAGTAGGCTGCACAGTGGTTTGGTGAGTTTGGAGAAATCTTTGATAAACTACCTATAGAACCCTGCATGGCCGAGAAAACGTACTCCCTTAACTAAAGTTGGTGAAGGTAGTTTTTCTATCACATGAATCTTTGCTTTAGCCACCTCGATACCATTTGCTGAAATTATGTGCCCTAGTATTATCCCTTCTTGCACCGTGAAGTGGCACTTCTCCCAGTTTAACACCAAATATGTTTCTTCATTTCGTTGCAAGCCCATTCCCAAATTTGAGAGGCAATTCTCAAATGATGAATCCAAACTGAAAAGTCATCCATGAAGACTTCAATGATTTTCTCCACCATATCTGAAAAGATTGTTATCATGCATCGCTAAAATGTGGCAGGGGCATTACATAACCCAAATGACATTCTTCTCTATGCAAAGGTACCATAGGGGCACGTAAATATAGTCTTCTCCTAATCCTTTGAAGCCACTGCAATCTGATTATATCCTGAGTATACATCCAAGAAGCAGTAATGTGAATGCCTTGCAAGTCTTTCCAACATCTAATCAATAAAGGGTATGGGAAAGTGACATTTCAAGTTGCATTATTCAGCTTCCCGTAGTCTATGCACACTCTCTATCCCTTGACTGACCTTGTTGATATCGACTCATTATTCTCATTCTTTACTACTGTAATCCCTCATTTCTTTGGCATCACATGAATCGGACTAACCCACTTACTATCAAAGATTGGATATATGATGCCTACATCAAGAAGCTTTAATATCTCTATTCGCACGACATCCTTCATGGTAGGATTCAATCTGTGCTGATTTTCCAGTGTTAGCTTATACTCTTTTTTCATCAAGAATTTGTGCATGTATATCAATGGACTAATTCCTCTGATGTCTGCTATAGACCACCCAATAGCTATTTTATGTTCCTGAAAAACTCTTAGTAGTTTTTGCTCTTCCAACTCGGTCATCTCATTTGCAATAATCACATGGAGTGTAGATGACTCTCCCAAGTAAGCATACCTCATATGTGATGGCAGTTGTTTGAGCTTAAGATTTGGTGCTTTCTGAATAGAAGGTAGTGGTTTACTGGGTCTTTCACCAAGTTCCTCAAATTGTCTTCTTCTGATGGGCGGCGTATACTCTACAATGTGGGTGATCTGGCTTATCTCTTCAACTGTTGATTTTTTATCTTATGAGTGTACAAGAAGATTTTCCAAGTGGTCTTGAGGGTGCACAAGAATGAAAGTCTCATCCACAGCCAAAAATAGCATATCAATGCTTAGACAACTATCTGATTCAATAGGATACTTGATTGCGCTGAAGACATTGAATGTCACATGCTCATCATTTAATCGCAGCATCAAATGTCCCTTCTGAACATCTATTAAGGCCCGACATATTACAAGAAATGGTCTTCCCAATATTAATGTCACATCATTGTCCTCCTCAACCATGTCCAAAATGACGAAATCTATCGGGTAGATAGATTTATATACCTTTACCAGTATATCTTCAATAATTTCTCTGGGAAATTTTAAGGACATATCTGCTAACTATAAAGAGATCGATGTTGCCCTTGCCTTTCCTAAGTTTAGTTTCCTAAAAATAGAGTAAGGCATAAGGTTAATGCTAGCACCTAAATCTCAAAGAACCTGTTCAAATGTCTTGTCACCAATAGTACGAGGGATAGTAAAACTCTCTAGGTCCTTTAGTTTAGGTGGCAACTTATTTTGTAGAATGGCACTACATTCTACATTTAACATAACATTCTCCAACTCCTCCAACTTCTTCTTGTTTGCAAGTATCTCCTTCATGAATTTTACGTAGTTGGGAATTTGTGCAAGTGCATCCACAAATGGTATATTGATATGCAACTTTTTGAATGCCTCAAGGAATTTTGAAAACTGCATGTCCAGCTTATGCTTCTGTAGACTATGTGAAAATGGGAGTGGTTGAACGATTTCTTTGGAGGGGACGATTACCTTAACCTTTGGATCCTCTGATTCTTTCTCTTGTTCTTTGAACTGCTAAAATTCCTTTAAGTACTTCTCAACAAGGGTAGATACCTTCTCTTCTATAGCAATTGGTCTTTTCACATTTATCTCAGGTAACTGTACCCCACTACGACTAGTTATACCTTGCAGATCTCATTTAGATTCGTTTTGATGTCATTAGACAATGCTCCTGGTAGTCTATCTGAAAGTGCATTTACTATCAGTCCCATCTGATTTTCCAAATTTTTTTATGGCAGCTCCCTAAACTTGCAAGCTCTTATATATACGTTGCATGTGTTAAGTAGATATTTCCGTCAACTTAATCACAAGATCTTCTAATGAAAACTTCTTCTCATTCTGCTGAAAACCTAACGGTGCAGTTTGTTATGGTGCGGTCTGAGCGCCTTGGTTATTACTCCACTAAAAACTTGGGTGGTTTCTCTGACCTGGATAATAGGTGTTAGGATTTGGATTATGTTGTTGCCTTTGAAAATTTTGAGTGTAGTTCACATCCTCCATTGTCTGAACAAAATGAGATCCAACATTACAATCAACACTCCCGTGGTTCCCTCCACAATATTTGCATTTCAGTCCTATTGTCTGGGCTACGTTCATCTGATCTACCTTATGCGCCAAGACGCCAACTATGCTAAAATTGTTATCAAGGAATCAACTTTGAATACCCTAACAACTCTTTCCACTCGTCCTTTCTGTAGGCCAAAGTGCACTGGTGAATGCCAAATCCTCCATGATTTGGTAGACTTGATCCGCAGTTCTTTTTGTAATAGAACTATCGCATGCGGAGTCTACGTTAGCCCTACTTATTGGATTTAGACCAATGTAGTAGTACTGTACCTGAAGTCATTTCTGCAATCCATGTTGTGGGCATTGGCGAAGTAAACCTTTGTATCATTCCCAAGCATCTGAATAGCATTCCAAGTCTAGTTGTTGGAATATGGTAATCTCGTCCCTCAACTTTGCAACACTTTTTCGGTGGAAAATATTTGCTAAAAAATTTATGACTCAATTGATTCCATGTAGTGATGCTCTGAGGTGGATAAGTGTCTAACCACTCTCTGGTTGAGTCTCTCAAGGAAGCTTCGGTCTGATTGCTTCACGGATACCCCTGGATACTCGATAGTTGTACACATGTCCAGAAATCTTGATATATGAGCGTTGGGATTCTTCGAAGCTCTCCCAAAGAATTGTAACGCGTTTTGGAACATATTGATCACATCAGTCCTCAGGTGAAAGTTTGTTTGACCATACTCTAGATATACTATGCTAGATTGGCTTTCCACATCCGGTGGAACTATATACTCTCCTATTAGCCTTGCATTTTCATTAGCTACAGCCACATTAGGTTATGCCGCTTCTAGAATTGCCCCTATGACTATTTGATTTGGATTTTTCTCTGTCATATATTTTTCTTTTTGTTTTTGGTGTGTTTCCAACTGTAGTCTATTTCGAAAGTTGAATTTTCGTTCGTTCTTCGAGTCAAATTGAGCAAGATCACTGGTTCTCGAACTTCGCACACCCGTTCTTGAAAAATTAAGCAGGAAACACTATAATTTTTTTAATAAATTAAACTAAAAAATAGTAAAATTCAGATTAAAGCTAAAATTAATTAAATTTATCAAAAACAGTAGTTCTCGGCAACGGCGCCAAAAATTTGATCGTTTGAAAATTCGCAAGTGAACGAGATTGTAATCGAGTAATATAATAGTGTGTAGAGTGTCGAACCCACGAGGATTACGTGTTTTATCGAGTTAAAGTTAATAATACCCTTAATTGAATAGTAATAATGACTTGTAATAAATTTAAGTCTAACTTATCACATATTAGAAATCAAAGTAAAAGTTTATCAAATTTTTGAGATTCATTGCTAAGATGTAGAATTCCCCTTATTAATTCATTTTTAGCACAACAATTAAAATGACTCTTTGTTATTATGGGAGTTGGTCGAAGTTTCAAATTTATTTTAAAGCTTCTCTCGATAGCAATTAAATCTAATCCTATACGTGACATTTCTATCTCTATAAAATATACCAACATATAAGAAATCATTAAAACTAGAACATTTAAAAAACCATGCGAAGCATAAAGATATATATTTATTCTCTATCGAACCTCACAATACTTATTATTACATGCTAACGATCTTATTATCTCTCTCTATGATAATAAAACTTACAAACAATTCAACCAATGGACAATTAATTGAAAAGAAATCTAAACCATAATAAACATCCCAACATTCAAACAAATTAACATCAAAATAATTAATTAATATTAAAAACTTCAAACAAGGGTTTATCTATGTCTTAGCAATGTAAAAATTTAGTCTAGCATAATATTGAAATTAAACACACAAAAGTAGAATAATATCACCGAAAATTGACGAAACGTAAACAAATCTGAAATTAATTCTGTTTTCTGCCTTTGTTCCTGCCGCCAATTGTATTATTAATCAAAATCTCCTCAATTTCCAGCAATGTTTTATGTGTGTCTCCTTTTCTTTCTTCTTCTTTTTTCTCTCTGCCTCTGTGTGTGTGTGTGTATCAACATTCAATAACATAATGTCACATGACATTCTATCAAAGTGTATTTGAATTTTTCTATACACATAGCAAGCTTCTTGAACTTAAAGTTCATACTTCATTTATTTAAGATACTCTACAATCATTCTAGTTGAGGTATTTTTGCAAGATACCTCAACTAGAATGAGCGTAGATGTTTTTAAACTAAAATAGAATAACCTAGAATAAAACCATCCATAAAATGATTCTCAATATGACATTAGAAAAAATAGAAATTGAAGCTTTTTTCTTTCTTTCTTCTTTTTTTAACATCGGTAGACACTTGTTCTCCCACCTTTAAATTCAGAGATTTAAATCACCAAACTTTCGTTCAGTGGCACTATCAATAGTTGTAGACGTTTTCTATCAAAACTAGACATTTAAATCACAAATGATATTTGTTGACCTCAAAATATGAACGACGAAAGTGTCAACAGATTTCTTTCTACCGATCGTCCACCTATATGTTACTTGGACACTTGGTTAGAATGCAAGGTCGCTCTTGCCAACATAAAATGAGAATTATCACACCATGAAAAATGACAAGCGCTGCAAAATAACGTGAAGATTAACTAATATTTGGAGTGAGACAGCAAAGCAATGTCATGCCTTTATATAGTAGTTTGGATTGAGGATTTTCAAATGGTGTATGACTTTGAGTTAACTCTATCACATAAAAAGTTATTAGTTTTAAATTTGAATTAGTATTAGATTATGTTAATGATAATAATAGATAAATATTAAAGTCACCTACTAGAATTAAATAACTAGTGTTTTATTACTCGGCTTATACATGGACGTCCAAATAGAAGAAAACGGGTCCTACCGTATTTATATTTGATGTATTCTGATTGAGATTGATTATTGATATTGGTGTTTAGTGATTAGTTTAACTAATTACGATAAAAATTTTGGTTAATAAAATATAAACATATACATATCCGAATACAAGCAGGTTCTAACTACTCAATATTAATTTCATAATTATACATACTTAAATATTTAAGTTTTCCTACAACTACCATTGGCCGGAAAAGAAACTGTTTAAGGTAAGCTTATTAATTAGTTAGAATTTCATTTATATCTTGATTCTTTTATTGATTCTATCTTAATTCAAACTTATTCAAAATATCTTTTTTTCTCAATCCTAATACACATTTAATTACTATCTATCAAAATAGTCCAATATTGATATAGTACTTTAGTCTGAATCAATAACTAATATTATTTACTAAGTAGTTTTCATAATTGGCTATAACTCGAATTTAACTTATTCAAATTAACTTTTTCTTGAGTCCATAAATCGCTATTTATCGGTAGCTTCATAACAGACTCAATATTGATAGGTAATTCTAACTGCTTCAATAACTAACTATTTGGCCCAATCAACTAAAAGTACATTACTTTAATCCCTCAACTGTTAAGAAAAGAAAAATCATGTAGATGTAAATTAACTATTAGGCATAACAAATTGAATTGCATAAAGACTTGACTACACATGAAATTCCCATTAATTGACAGATAAAGTATACGTTACACAACTAAAAATTTAGTGTTCTACAGGATTTGAAGTCAACATATTGGCGCCGTCTATGGGAAATCACATATACCCACGATCATCCTCTTGGACAAAGCTTGTTGGAAAGGCGTTTTAGCTTTCTCCTTCAAGAAAGTATTGATCTTTGATAAAGAGCAATTGAAAGCTATAAAGTTCAAAATACTCTATTAATCTTAGGAGGATATTCCTAGAAAAAAAGAAGTTTTTTAGATCAAAATTTGCTCAAAAATAAAATTCTTTAAAGAAAAGAACGTATCCACCATATTTCGAGCAATGAAGCTACCAATCCATGGAGCACTAGGGTCGTTTCTAAAGAAGAAGGCCCCCGAAGTACTATCAAACAAAACCGTCCCCACCACCATAGTTGGAGAGGTGGAAGGGTTGTTGCCCAGCTCACTTAGGAGGTGGCACAAATGGCTGTCAATATGAGAAGTATCAAAGTGCAGAACACAACCATGCAACAACTCCTCGTACAAATGCATGGGTAAAGAGGTCAACAGATGCCCAAAATGTACCCTAATTGGGTCTTTTCAATCAACAAGAAGGGCAAGGGGGCAAAGGTATAGGGCTCATTCTAATAACACATGCAAGGGGCTAATATGGATGAAAGAAAAGTAGGGATAGACATGTTTTTAAATTAGGCCTCCGATTGACCCTCTAATAATTCGCTTTTAAGAGAGGAAAACTTTCCTCCAGAATATGAGCATGAGAAAAGCCCCAAAGATCCGCCAGTATCTTTGATAGGATCTGGCTAGACATGCCTGGAAATTCAGTAGGAACCCCCCCCCCCCCCCCCACTGGAAATTCAGTAGGACCCCCCCCCCCCCCCCTCAAATTTCTAGATCCCATGGACAGACGCGGAGGCATCAAAATGAGTTTGAGGGGTGCTTCACCGGCCTTCGAACGCAAAACTTTTCACCTAACCCTTAGTGGAGCAGCCGAGGTATAGTACGGTAGGATCCCAATTGAAAGCATCGAAAATTGGCCAGACCTTAAAAATGTCTTCTTAAATCAATACATAGCCAATAAAGATGGAGAAGCTCCAATCCAGCATTTGCAAGACATGAGGCAAGTTGCTAGAGAAATATTGAAGAGCTATTTATCTCGTTTCACCGATTAAATGACCTATTGCAAAAAAGTTACTGATAGTGAGGCACTTTCAACCATTAAAGGGAGCCTCAACATGAATACTCTATTCTGGAGGGATGTTCGGAACAAGTGAAAATTATGAGAATTGAAATCTTCAACAAAGAGATTATTAACCATCGAAACAAGGCAGCTCAAGGACTCACACCTCCTTAAAGGCAACAAGGAAGAGGTCCTATATCTCACTTGGCAAATCATCAATGGATTCAGGATAGACAAAAGTTGCTCTCACTTCAGTTCATGTCTTAGCAACTGCCACCTTAAATGTCGTACCACCTTGGCATACAAGGAGGGTGGACCAAGTAGATATCGATCTATGGTTGATTGTAAACTTAAAATTTTGATTATAACAAATAAGTTAATCTTGTATTCTAACAATTGAATTTAAGTGATTATAGTCTTCAAAGCATTCAATGATAAATTGATCAATTGTCGTTAAAAGATCAATATGAAGACTATCAAATCGGACTCACAATAAAGGTCAACATAGAAGCCATCAATTCATCCAAGTATTCAAGACAAGAACTTAAAAGACAAATGTCAAAGAAATAATTCAAGAGTGTAAAAGTTAAACATCAAAGAAAGATCAATATGAGAGCCTAAGAGCCAAGTTTCAAAGAAACGTCAAAGACTAGGCTTTCTTATATCAAATGTAAAGTTACTAACACCTTGATCTTTAGTAATGAATGATAAAATCTTAAAAATCATTTTGTGGACAAGCTCTTTTGATTATCACTTGCATAAAATATTTTGATCAAAATAAAAATGATTTTCAAAATTATGTTTGAACTTAAATTATATTTTCAAAACATCATTTACCTTGAAAACAGTTAAAAACACATTCCAATAGTTTACATTTGTCAAAATATTCAAATTGGATCAAATGGGTTTAAAATAGGGAAAATCAATCGAAACGGTCAGACGTTTGATCTGAGGATGCAAACGTCTGGAAGCTTGTTCAATTGGTCGTCTGGATCCCCAGCAAGTTTTGTAAAATCTCTCTTTAAATTTGTGAAATGCGGATGTCCATTGATGCAACGGTCGAATTTTTAACCGTTAGATTTCATATGAAAAAAAGTTATTTTGGTCGTCGAGATCCAAAGGCAAACGTCCAGTTGGTTGTCCGATTAAACATAGTATTTTTCTTTTTATAAATACCCTCACTTTTCCATTCTTTAAAAAGAGTTTCAAGAGCATTATGTAAGATATATTTTGAGAGAATTTTTTAAGCCTACATTGCATTCATTTCATTTATTTATTCATATCAAAAATTTTGATTATTTAAACTCTTTACATTATCTTCATCAAAGTTTTCATCTCTCATTTTGTACTTAACTTATTTCTACTATTCATAAAAGAGAGATATTTTTTAAAGAAAAGTTTTGAACTTACATAGCATATATTTCTTCTACTTCTTCGTATTAAAACATTTGATAGATTGAAACAAATTTTTAATTATCATATTCATCAAAGTTACCCATCTCTCTCTTAAAACTTGATTTATTGCTATCACTCACTATAAGAGAGAAATATTTTGAGATTATTATTGAACTTAAATTGCGATTGAAACTACTTTCTAACTATCATATTTATCAAGATTTTTCATCTAACACTCGAACTATTATTTATTAATATTCATTGATGTATTAGTCTCTCTTAGTACTTGATTCATTTATATCATTTATTAAGAGATAAATTTCATTGTAAAATCATTGTTTTAAACTTGTGGTTCGTATTGAGATCCAATGATTGGTGTTCCTTGTTGTAAATCACCATGTAGGTCATATTGAGGTCCTGTAAAGATCAATAATGTGGGTCATATTGAGGTTTCGTAAAATTCAATAGTATATAAAGATCGGTGCTCCTTGTTTGTAAGTTACCGAAAGCGTTGTAAAGAGTTTAATTATACCACAAGTCAATCAATATAATGAAAAGGCTTTGCTTGTATCGGAGAGCTTGTAACGGATGACGTAGATCATTACTTTAGATCGAACATCTACAATTATATCGTTTGCTTCCTCTCTAAAATTTTACTTATTGTCATCTCACCTATAATTTTAATTTGTTTGATCTAATTGCTTTTATTTGTTTACGATTATTAATTGATCAACGTGTTCTTAACTTAAATGACTTAAGTTTATTTTTCGAAATAATTTTAAAAATCAATTCACCCCCTCTTGGTTAGTTATTATTGGACTTTCAGTTGGTATCAATGTAAGGTGTTCATTTTTTAAAGATTTCACAATCTAGAGTAATAGCTAACTCCTATCTTCAAAATATTGAGGGTATTCTACAATTCGTCCTTCCTCTTTTCAATGGCACACATTGTAATTATTGAAAAGTTAGGATGATGATTTATGTTCAATCTATAGGTTATAATGTTTGGGAAGTCATTGAATTTGGCCCCTGTGTAACTAAAAAGGTTATTAAAAATGATGGTAAATCGAATCAAATTATTTCTAAATCTAAAGAGAAATATGATGAATAGGATAATAGAAAATTGTATTTAAATGTTAGAGCCAAAAATCTATTTTATTGTGCTTTCGATAGAAATTAGCTTAATCATATTAGTACATAAGATTCTCCATATGATATTTGACATGCATTAGAAGTCACTCATATTGATACTAGCAAAGTGAAAAAAACTAAAGATAAATCTCTTAGTTAAAGATTTTCAAAATTTCTTCATAAAGCAAACTGAAACGATTGTTGATATGATCACTCGTTTTATCGATATTATTAATGGTCTTAAATGATTTGATAGAAAATAAACTACTGTTAAAATTATGAGAAAAATGCTTAAGTATCTCTTGGAGAATTGGAGATCGTTGAGAATGTTGATAGAAAACACAAAAGATATCAACATTTACTCATTGGAAGTACTTTATGAAACATTAATGACATATGAACTAAATCGCACCGACACAAAGGAAAAAACAATAAAAACCAAACAAGAGGAAAGATGTCAAATTAATTTAAAATCCGTATTTGATGAAGGCACTTCAAGCGAAAATATGAATGATGAAGAAATTGATGATCTAGATATTCTTGTTAAGAAATGAAAAGGTTTCTGCAACAATCGTCGATTCCAAAAGAAAAAAGAAAATGACAAGAGAAAGTGACAATGATGATAACGAAGAACATGAAAGTTAAGAGGAAATTGCCAACATGTGCTTCATGGCTATTGAAAATGAGGTAAATGAAATTTTTTTTATACAATGAGTTATCCATATCTTATAACGAAATGCTTGAAGAATTTGAAAAACTTACTTTAANAACATGTGCTTCATGGCTATTGAAAATGAGGTAAATGAAATTTTTTTTATACAATGAGTTATCCATATCTTATAACGAAATGCTTGAAGAATTTGAAAAACTTACTTTAAATCATTCTATCCTCAAAAGGAAAAATTATTTATTTGAAAACGAGGTAAAGAAGCTTCTAGAAATTCAAAATGATTTTGAAAAAGAAAAAGTCAATTACAATTCTTTAATTAAGGAGAATTTCTCTTTACAAGAAAAGATTTGAGATTTGACTCAATTGTTCACAAATTTACTTTAGGCAAGAAAAATTTTGTATCTAATGCTTGATGAATAAAAATACGATAAATGAAGAATTTGATATAAACAATTTTCGAAACAAAGGTTTCTTAAAAATTCCTTTGTTAAAACCTCTACTTCCCCTCTTTCAAATAGCACATGTAGTTTTTGAAATAAAAATGGACATATGAATTTTAATTGTTCAATAAAAAATAGGTTGCATTTTGAAAGAAAACACAAGTGGATTCAAAAGTTCACAAACACTAACAACCGATGACCTAAAGTTGTATTGGTATCCAAGAACAAAAATCGAATTATTTTTGTAGATATCAAATAAAATTAAAAGCAAATGGTTATTGGATAGTGGATTGCTTATCACAAGATCGAAGAGCAAACTTTATTGTCAAACGTCATAAAGAAGGATGGTGGTCATGATACTTTTGGAGATAATGCCAAAATAAAAATCATTGACATTGGAATTATTGGTAATCGTTCATCTCCCCTTATTGAAAATACACTCTTAGTACATAACTTAAATATAATCTACTTAGTATTAACCAATTGTATGATAAAAGTAATCATATCAAATTCGATTCTTCTAAGTGCCTTATTGAGGATACCATATCAATGATGTTTATGGGAAGCCGAAGTAAGGATGTTTATGTCATAAACATTGAGTTTGAAAGTGAGAAAAATTGTTTATCAAGTTTACAAGATAATACTTTATCGTGGCATAGAAGGTAAGATCATGTTTGCATGGACCTATTTTTCAAATATACTCAAAAAAAAAATGTTTTGTTAAAAGTTTGCCAAATTTGAAATTTGAGAAAGACATATTGTGATGCATGACAATTTGAAAAATAAGTGGAGTTCTTTCAACACTTTTCAACTAAAAAACCTTTACAACTTCTCCATATGAATATTTTTGGACCATCTAGAACATCAAACTTAAATGGTAAACATTATGCATTTGTCATTGTCGATAACTTTTCCAAATTTACTTTGGTCCAATATTTTAACCTAAAAGATAAAGCATTGAATGTATTTAAATAATTTTGTAAAAATGTTCAAAATAAAAAGGCACTATTACTACAATTTGGAGAGATAATGGTGGAGAATTTGATAATATTGCATTTGAGGATTATTTATTTATTTATTGCAAAATTTATGGCTATGAACATAATTTCCCTACTAGAACTCCTTAATAAAATGGAGTAGTAAAAATGAAAAATCACACATTGCAAAAAATATCTCAGATTATGAAAATGGTTTACTCTAATATTTTTGGGCCGAAATCATTAATACTACTTGCTATAATGTAAATAGAGTTTTGGTGAGTTGAAAGAAAACAAAAAATCCATATGAACTTTCAAAAAATTGAATTCCCAATATCGATTACTTTAAAGTGTTTGGTGGCAAATGTTTTATTTTAAACAATAAAGAAAATTTGGGGAAATTTGATTTAAAGTCCGATATTGAAATTTTTCTTGGTTATTCATCTACGAGTAAAATTTATCGAGTCCTCAATAAAAGAAATTTAGTTGTTGGAGAATTCATGCATATAATTTTTGATGAAGCTAGTTCTCTTGATCAAGAGAAATGTATTATTAATGACGTAGTTTTGGAGATCCCTTTTGAGTAAATGAACATTCAAAATCAAAATAAAGAAGCTCCTAAAGATATTGAAGATCAACATAAGGAAGAAGTAAATGTGCAACAAGATGAAGAATAATCTTCCGAATTACAAAGCAATCAATCTCTATCTAAGGAATGTAGTCAAACAAAATACATAATGGATATGCTCAGTAAGTTTGAAATAAAAAACTTGAAATCAATGAAAACTTCAAAGAGCTCATCAATTAAATTGGACAAAGACGATCAAGGTACTTCCATATACATAATAAAATATCGAGGTATGACCAGATCTCTCTTTTACTTAATCACAAGTAGACTCGATATAATATTTAATGTATGATTATGTTCTACTATTCAACCCAATGCTCAAGAATTACATCTTAGTGTAGTAAAAAAATTAGATATCTTAGTGGCACTAAGACTTACGTCTATGGTATCCTAAAGGCATCCAAAAAGGAGATATTATATTAGAATTTGTGAATACGGAAAATCAATTAACCGACATTTTCACTAAACCTCTAACATTTGATAGATTTGCATATATTCAAAGAGATTTGGAATGTATCAAAGAATTTGAAATATGTAGTTAAATTGAATTCATACTAAATGTTGCCAAATGATTGATTCTATGTGCATCATTCATTGAAATTTATATGAATTTTACCCAAATGATTATGTTTTTTTCATTTCATCACTCATACTTTGATTAATACTTTACTAAAAATGTGATGATTATCCTCTTGTTTAAATTTGCAAATATTTGGTATCTTGTACTTAATTGAGGGGGATTATTATTATTATTATTATTATTATTATTATTATTATTATTATTATTATTATTATTATTATTATTATGGTTTTGATCTTCTATGTCATACTTTTGCTCTCGTATGTGTTACCTTATTGCTTATGTCAAAAGTGGGAATGAGTAAGATAGATTTGAAAAGCATTGAAAAGAGGGAAGATGAGTGATATCATATGCTTTGAATGATTAAATGATACACTTTGAAACATCTACTATTTCATATATTTCAAATGGATGATAATTGATTTGTAACAGATTGGGAGAATAAATGGACTACATGTTAAATTTAAGATTTTTGTTCCTTATTAATTTTTGACATTACTTTGCAAATTATCTTGTTTGTCATAATCAAAAAAGAAAAATTATTGACATATGGTTGATTATAAACTTAAAGTTTTAATTATAACAAACAAGTCAATCTTGTTTTCTAACAATTGTATTCAAGTGATTTTAGTATTAAAACCATTTGATGATAAATTGATCAATCGTTGTCAAAAGATCAATATCAAGACTATCAAATCGGACTACAATAAGGGTCAAGATAGAAGTCACCAAATCATCCAAGAATTCAAAACAAAATCTTAAAACACAAACATCAAAGAAAGAACAAGATCAAGAGTTAAAATGCCAACGTCAAAGAAAGATCAAGATAAGAGCCTAAGAGCCAAGTTTCAAAGAAAAATCAATGACTAGGCTTCCTTATATGAAATGTAAAGGTACTAACACCTTAATCTTTAGCAATGAATGATAAAAACTCAAAAATCATTTTGTACACTAAAAACTGATTTGATTATCACTTGTATAAAATGTTTTGATAAAAAGTAAAAAAAAAAAAATTTAAATTATGTTTGAACTTAGTTCATATTTTTAAAATATCATTTACCTTGAAAAATAGTTAAAAACACATTTCAAAACTATACATTTGTCAAAATATTTAAATTGGATTATATGGGGTAAAAATCGGGAAAATCGACTGAAACGGTCAAAAGTCCGGTCTGAGCATGCCGACATCCAAATGCTCATCCGATTGGTCGCTTGAATCCCCAGAAAGTTTTGTAAAATCTTTCTATATAAATTTTTGAAAGGTGGACGCCTGGTTCGTCTATGCAGACGTTCGATTGATGCAACGGTAGGATTTTTAAACATTATATTTCATATGCATAATGTCTATTTTGGTTGTCCAAATCCAAAGAGAGACGTATTGTTGGTTGTCTAGTTCGACATAGTATTTTTCTTTTTAAACTCTATAAATACCCCTACTTTTCCATTCTTTAAAAAGAGTTTCAAGGGCATTAAGTACGATGTATTTTGAGAGAATTCTTTAAACCTACATTGCATTCATTTCATTCATTCATTTATATCGAAAATTTTGATTGATTCAAAATCTTTTCATCATCTTTCTCAAAGTTTTTCATCTCTCTTTTTGTACTTAATTTATTTCTTTCAGCAATAAAAGAAAGACATATTTTGAAGAAAAGTTTTGAACTCACATTGCATCTATTTCTTCCCCTTCTTCATATTAAAAACTTTGATTGATTGAATCAAACTTTTAATTATCATATTCATTAAAAATTTTCATCTCTCTCTTAAAACTTAATTTATTGTTTTCACTCATTAAAAGCGATAAATATTTTGAGAAGATTTTTTAACTTAAATTACATTTGATTCTTCTTCATCTTCTCATTGAAAAACTTTAATAATTGAATTTAGTTTTTAACTATTATATTTATCAAAAATTTTCATCTAACACTTGAGCTATTATTTATTGCTATCCATTAAAGTACTAGTCTATCTTAGGACTTAATTCATTTGTTTCATTTATTAAGAGAAAAATTTCATTATAAAATCATTGCTCTAAACTTGTGGGTCGTATTGAGGTCCAGCGAAAACTCAAGTGTAGGTCGTATTGAGGTCTCGTAAGGCTCAATAATGTAGGTCAAGGATTGGTGCTCCTTGTTTGTAAGTTACCAAAAGCGTTGTAAAGGATTTGATTGCACCACAAGTCAATTAATATAGTGAGAAGGTTTTGCTCGTGTTGGAGAGCTTGGTAACGAATGATGTAGATCATTATTTTGGATCGAATCTCCACAATTATATCGTTTGCATCATCTTTACCATTTTACTTATCGTCATCTAATTTATATTTTGCTTTGTTTGATCTACTTGCTTTTATTTGTTTAGAATTATTAATTGATCAACGTGTTCTTAACTTATTTGATTAAGTTTATTTTTCGTAAAAGTTTTAACAATCAAATTCATCCACTATCTTGATTAGTTATTCTTGGGCTTTCAGTAGCAAGACATATGCAAGAGCTACGTCCAAGGGACCTTCAAGCTCAAAAAATAGAGAAAGGCTCAAGAAATAGACCTTTTGTCGATGGCGAAGCCTTACTACACATTTCAGGCCATCAAAGATAGACCCTTTAAATCCTAGTAAACAATTGCAAATAGGAAGGGATATACCATTGGACAAAAAGGAAAGGCTCAAAGGCTTCCTACACAAGGATTTAGACGTTTTTGCTTGGAAGCATGAAGATATGTTTGGCATTGATCCAAGAGTAAGTTTCCATCATTTGAAAGTTGATCCTAAACATGCCCTGCATAGGTAGAAAAGAAAAGCCCTCAACCTAGAGAGGTGTGAGGCTTTGAAGGAAGTAGGAAAGTTAATATCCAACTACTTCATTAGGGAAGCTGCATATCCGAAGTAGATCTGCAACCTCGTACTAGTAAAGAAACACAACGACAAATGGAGGGTCTACGTAGATTTCTCTAACTTAATCCAAACTTACCCAAAGGACAGCTTCCCGCTTCTAAGAATAGAACAACTTATGGATTCCACTGTAAGACACGAATTGTTAAGTTTCATGGATGCCTATTTTGGCTACAACCAGATCCTCATACATCGTGGTGATGAGAAGGACATTTCTTTTATCATTGATAGAGGTCTCTACAGTTACAAAGAGGGTTGAAAAAATGTCGAAGCTACTTATCAAAGGTTATTCAATAAGATGTTCTCCGACCTTATTTGCAAAAGTATGGAGGTTTACATAGATGACATGTTGTAAAGAGCTTCCCAGCAAAGGATCATGTCAAGAACCTGGAGGCTACTTTCCGCATTTTAAGGAGGCACATGATGAGATTGAATCTCCTTAAGTGCGCATTTGATGTCGCCTTCGGAAAATTCCATAGGTACATGGTCAATCAAGGGTAATTGAGGAAAACTCTAAGAATTTCAACTTAAACCGACCCAAAACCAAGAAAAAATTAGTCGATCTGATTGAATTTCAACCAACTCAATTTAGCTCTTAAACCAAACCACCCTAAACCATATCAGTTTAGTTTGGATTTGGTTTGTCGATTTGAGATTTTGTCCAAATTGAACATTAAAAAAAAAATTGTCTCGAGTTTTGGGCACACTTAGAGTACATATAACTTTGTTTTTGATTTATACACTTTTTTATTTGAGTTACAACTTATAGCAACTAACAATAGTTTTCAAATTTCGATTTTCAAAGAATGAAAATCACTATCTCAACTTGCATTTTCACAACATTTAAGTTGTAATTAACGAATCATAAAATAACATGTAATTAAAAAGATTCAATATAGTAACTAATATGCAACCATATGTCCATAATCATTATCTCAACTTGTATTTTTAGAAGGCAAACTTATAACATGTAAAACATGCTATATAGAAAAAATTAACTAAAAAAAGGGCATACCAACCGAAACAAAAGACAATGTTTGTAAAGGACATAAAATAATATCAATATTTCTTTGAAAGTGTCTTCATAAAATAAGTCTTTATATAATATTCAAGAATACTACTCAAAGAGGTAACTTGGATGCACTTTCGAGATAACATTATTAAGATTTTGATCTTGGCTTTTCTTTTTCAAAAACTAAAAATAAAAACGTGTGTAAGTGGGTTAGGTCGGTTAACCATTGGTTTAAGGCTTTAAACCATGGTCGACCCGACCCACAATGGTTTTGTTCAAAATAAAACCAAACCAAACCAAACCAATTAACTATGTCAAACCAACCCGAGTCGGTTCGGTTCGGTTTGTTTGTTTGGTCGGTTTTTCAATTTTTTTTTTGCCTACGCCTACCCTAAAGTGGAAGTAGCAATGGAACATGTGAACCTTCCAATTGGAACCTCTTCGTTGAAGGCTCCTCTAGGGATGCTGGTTTTGGGGCACGAGTATTCTTGATAAGTCCTTAGGGCCATAAACTTAATTGCTCCGTAAGGTTTGGATTCAATGCTTCAAACAATGTGGCTAAGTATGAGGCACTCCTAGCTAGCCTTAGATTAGCTAGGGAGATTCATGTGAAGAAGTTTCTTATCAATAGTGATTCCTAGCTATTTGTCGGCCGATTAATGGAAACTTCACCGCGAGAGATAAAGACACGGCATCATACCTTGAACGAGTCATGAATTTTATCCCTCGCTTTGAAAAGTTTGAGTGACACGGATTCATCTACTAGAAAATGTTCATCCCAATGCTCTATCTAAACTGGCTAGTAGAAAGAATTCTGGATTGCTCAACATTATCCCAATTGAGCACCTCGTAAAATCCTCAATTACTAAGAGAGACGAAATGATGTCAATTGAAAGCACCCTACCTTGGATACAACCTATTATCTCCTTCCTCGAAGATCAGGTCATACATTATGCTAAAAAAGAAGTCCATAAGCTTAAAAGGGGCTTCTCATCTCCTCTCCTTTGGTGCACTGGGAGGGAAAAGCGGCCTATGTCCTCCATGAAGTTCATGAAAGAGTATATGACAATCACTCTGGAAGACCAGTGCTTGCACAAAAAGTGCTTAGGCAGGGATACTATTGGCCTACCTTAAAAAAGGATGTGCTTCAATTTGTATGCAAATGTGACAAGGTCAACGCTTCTCAAAATACCGAGGCAAGCATTGCAGGAGCTTACAGTCGTATCCAGCCCCTGGCCATTCTCCAAATAAGAAGTTGAATTGGTAGGTCGTATGCCTAAAATGAGAGACAGTTTCGCCATTGTCGTCATTGATTACTTTACCAAGTGGGTAGAGGCTGGACCTTTGGCCAAAATTACTAAAGCAAACACTTCCAAGTTCTTGTGGAAAAACATCATGTACGGATTCGAAATCCCCTACTCGATTGTGTTAGAAAATGATCGATAGATCGACAATAAGAAGGTCAGGAACCTATACGAAGACTTAGGCATTAAAAAGCACTTCTCCACGCCTCATCACCCCAGGCAAATGGCCAGTCGAAGCGTCAATAAGACCATCAAGTATACTCTGAAAAGAAAACTTTAAACCTCCAAGGGTGCATGGGTCAACGTGCTCCCACAAGTTTTATAGGGTATATTCACCACAACATAAACTGTCATCGGAGAAACTCCATTTTCTATAGCCTATGGGGCCGAAGTTATGAGCCCTGTGGAGGTAGGGTTGACATCACCTCATCGTATACACTTCAATGTGACATTTAACGACGAGTTTATAACTTATAAACTTGAATTCCTATCAACGTAAAATGATCCACTTCTACAATATTAAGATAAAGAAAAGGTCATTCCACATCAGCGATCTTGTTCCAATGAGGGATTTCTTATCCTCTGAAAAGCCAAGCATAGGCATGATAGGTCCCAATTGGGAAGGCCCTATTGCATTAAGGAGAAGCTATGACTTGGCACTTATAAGATTGAAGACCTTGATGGAAAAGCGCAACCCCACCCATGGGACATTAAACACCGCAGGAAATATTATCAATGAGCAATGCTCTTATCTGTTACTGGACGATCTTTCCCAACGTGTAAATATGTTTTCAATTAATGAAACGAGTTTCTATACTAGGTTATTTCACCTCTACTTGTTTTCAAGGAGACAAGAATGTCTTCTTCAAAATAGCGAGGTCCTAGATACCTCCACCAGTAGGTCACCTATGATATCTTTGAAGATGATGCTCTCTATGGACAAATCATGGAGGAAGCCCTTCAAGAGGCACGCTAGCCTCTGGCAAGGATGTTCGCTTTTAATTGTAGGTGCTAAATATCTCCGCCAAAGGAGTCACCACTGATTCTTTCGAAAATGATGCTCCCATGGACGAAGCATGGAGGAAGCCCTTCAAGAGGCAAACTAGCGTGGCAAGGATATCTATTTCGAATGGTGAAGTGCTAAACACTTCCACTAGAGGAGTCACATATGTTTCCTTCAAAGATGATGCTCTCCATGGACGAACCGTGGATGAACCCCTTCAAGAGACACGTTTGGCAAGGATGTACACATCGAATGACGAGGTGCTAAACACCTCCACCAAGGATAAGCTCTGATTCTTTCAAAGATGATGTTATCCATGAACGAACTGTTGAGGAAGCCCTTATCTCAATATATATACACACGTGTATAATGAAAATGTTGAGTTCTTATCTCATTTTGCCGACACTTGTGATAAAATGTTTGGGCAATTCTATTTGTGATCTCTTAAATTTTTTAATTTTTTTTCGTTAGTTATTTTGTCCCCTTTTAATGTATCTTAAAAGGTTAATAAAATAAAAATCAAAATTAATAATTAATTTTAATCATACATTTTATGAGATACGCAACTTTTCAGTCATATATTTAAAATTTACTAAAAGTTTGAGTATTTAACTACACCCAACAAGAGCTTTATTTTGATGGGATTCTATTTTAATTAAGTTATTAGTATTTTAGTACGAGTTTATTCTTTTTAGGATATTATTAGTAGGTTATTTGTAATTTATAACAGACTTTTCTTTTGTTTTAAGTCCATGTTTGACAATCATTAAAATGTTTTTTTAGGAAAAATGAGTTTTGAAATAGTAATTTTTTGGAGAATGTTTGATTAAAAAGTAGGAAAAATTTTAGATTTACATTCATAATATTTTATTATATGAATGTATAGTTAAAAATAAGTTTAAGGTGATCAAACATGGTGCTAAGTATTTTAATTAACCAATTAACTAGCTGTCAAAAAAGGTAATTTAAAATTACGCATATTTATTTATTTAGTTAAACTAATTTCAGAGGTCTCGTTTTTCTAAATCGAAATTCCATTACTACATTGTTTCATGCTCTTTATTTTAAAGAGTTAAATATTTAAATTAGGCCATAAAAGACTTTTCTTTTTTTAAAAAAAATAGAGATTATGTTTGACTCTCTACATTTAAAGACAAATTCACTCTAGTAATTGAAAATACATATTAATTGAAAAATGAGGAAACAACAATAAATGAATGTTTGGAAAAGTAAAATAAACAACAAAAATAAAGAGATTTTTGGAGTGTATAAAACATTGAGCATCATAAAATAAAAAAAATAAAAAAGCAAAAACTCTATTTTTAAAGAGCGTGTTTTGCAATTTAGAAAGTATATTCAACATTTAATTTTACTACCCAAAAAATATTTATTAGAGCATGTTTTTCAATTTAGAGAGTATATTTAACATTTAATTTTACTATTCCAAAAAATATTTATTATTTCTTACTATATTTTATTTTCACTAACTTCCATCCAAATTATTATTTTATTTTTTCGGAGCCGTTATTTGAATACATCATTGTTATATATCTATCTCACTCTATATCTATTCCTATTATTTTTTTATTTTATTAAAAAAAACTACTTTTATTCGCATCACATTCCAATATTCTCCCTTTCAAATTCATTCATTAAACACTATACATCCACGCCATTCTAATATATCTATCTTATTCTAAATCTATTCCTATTACAATTTCTAGTTTATTTTTAAAAGAAAAAAAAAACTATATCCATTCTCATTATATTACACCAACCTTCTCATAATTCAATAATTAATTCTATAAACCAAAAATTATAAAATGGAATTCCATGAGATGCACAACTTTGTTACTTCATCTAGTAAGTTACAATATTGAACTTGTTTAATTTTTTTCTCACTTCTGGATAAGATATTGACTCATATGAGTGAATTGAAACATGAGGAAGAATAAAGATTGATCGTGAACCCATTGATTATACACAAAATACGGGACTAAGATCAAAGAATCTTAGATAAATTTCAAACTATTGGTTTTATTCATTAAAAAAAAAAACTCCCAACATTGTATATTGTATTGGATTTTATAGGACTAAAGGATGAGTTCACCTATAAGGCATTGGTGTTCATCCCGAAATAATCAGCCAACTGACTAAGCTAAGTGGAAAAATTAAACAAGACAAGAATAATTTAAGTGATGAACCAAAACAGGGAAAAAAATATTAACGAAAGTAATAGTAGATTTGAAGGTATTGATTTGTTCAATGATTGTTGCTTCCACCATTCTACGCGTGCAATTTCGGGTAATATTGCTTCATACAAGTCAGCTAAGTGATTGTTTCATGCTAAAACTCACGATTGTTTTATGCTAAAAGGCAGGTTTAGCGGTTGATCTCGTAAGAATTTAATGAAAATAAATATAGTGGATGAATTTAGAGTGTTATATTTTTATTTATATATATATATAATTTTCTTTTTAAAGGTAGATATATAAAAAATGGTGGATTTAAATAGCAACTCCCTATTTTTTCTATTAAAAATTGATGTATTTTTAATGTATTTAATTATAGAAAATGTGTTTTGCTCTCTAAATTTAGAGAGTCAAACTCGTTGCTATTTTAGAGTATTTACAATAAATTCTCTACTTTTAAAGAATATAATCTACAATTTAGAGAATATTTATAATTTTAGAGAGTAAAAAATTTTAAATACTCCATAAGCTCTTTATATTTAACATTTAATTTTACTACTTCAAAAAAATATTGATTATTTGTCCTTTTTTTTTTTTTTACTAACATTCTTCCAGATCTTTAAATTATTTCCCTCTATTGAAAATTAAAATACTTTGAATCTATGTAAATATAGAGTTTTTGGCTCTTCAAATTTAGAGAGTACTCTCTAAATTAAAATATTAATTTAAAGAGTCACTTGTAGCAGAATTTTAAGGATGACTCTTTATACCAAAGAGTATTAAAAATTGAGTCAATTGTTATGAATATTAAAGACAAGATATAGGCAATATGAAAATAATAATCAAGGAATACAAGATTTACGTAAAAAATCAAGATGGGAAAAATCACGGATAGAGGCAGAGAATTCACTATATCAAAAGTAAGGAGTTGCAATATGTTATGCTGGATCTCACGGACTCTCTCTTGATCTCTCTATCTACGAGTGTCTATCTCTATTAATTTGGATCTACTAGATCACTTTTTAAGTCGATCAAATAAATATGTGTAATAAATCACATATTTATAATACAAGAATACATAATATACTAGGAGAATTAATACAAATAAGAGTCTAACATAAGGTGAAATCCTATCACAACAGGTAAAATCAATAATGGAGAAATTGAGTTGAAATTGATATCCCAAAATCGCAAAACCCTGAAAACTCGGATTATGTCGCTCGAGCAACACCCTCGCAGCTAGTGAGCGGCGCCATTGTCACTAGAGTGCCAAGCTCGCGCCTAGCGAGAGGTCAGTCCTATTGTGAGTGTTGGAGTGCCTAATGAGCAGCCAGCAAGTGATTTTGCAGTGACTTCTTTTCCCTCGCGCATATTTTGTCTTTTTTTACTCCTTTTAGTCTTCTACTTCTTCAAGATTTCTCCAAAAGTATTTTACTTCTTCAAGACTTCTCCAAAAATAAACAACCAACTTCAAATATACCTTTAAAACAGAATTTGGGTTACACAAAATTCTAACAAATATCCAGACAGGAATTTCACTAATAAAACTGAACTCTTCAACAAACTCCAAAAATTCTCCAAATGGAACATTCCAAACTACTTCATCCCTTACACAAAGGCCTTAAGGGCAAACTCAACAACTATGAACTGAATCCAAACACTGTTTACCAACAGAATTACCCTGGATGCAAAACTTGCTCAAATCACCAAGAAAAACAAAATTTTCAAGTTCACAACCAACTTCATTTGAGTTGACAAATTTGCTTGAATTATCCTCACGAGCAACACAATCACAACTAACTCCATCTGAGTCAATGCTTATCAATTCATAAGCAACCAAATCAGTCTTATCGGACCTTTCCTAAGGTCTAATATCTCTTTTCCTTAATTTAGTGACAGTTGCATCAAACGCGTCGAACTTTTCAAGACATATAACTAGAACTTTCTCTACCTCTTTATTGTACACTTTTGAATCAAAAGTACTCAATAAGATAATATTTCTATTCAAAATCTGAAACATATCTCACTCCATCCCATCAAATATATTAATTCCGATCTTACCAATACCGACTATCTTACTAAGCAAATTATTTTTCATTACCACGAAACCCCTTGAAACTGTTCCATATGTTGAAAATCAATCACAATTGAAACACAAATATGAAAAGTGCAAGCCATATCATGAATTCAATTCTCGTCACGTTTAAAGTCGCCGTCAGAAATAACTGAAAGATTTCTATCACTGCAATCATCTTCAACAAAGTTGGCTTTAGTGGAATTATCTGGTTATTCCTAATGATCTATAGCTATTAATATATCCATGTTCTGACACTTATAACAATCATTCTTCGTGTTCTCTTTTTATTGCAATAATAACATATCATATCACTATTATTAGACTTAAACATACCCCTTCCATGACCACCTAAATTTTTCTCATGAACAATAAGAAACCCTGTTTGGGCCTCCAATCCGAGACTAGCTGCTTCACCTTCTCTTTAGAATAAAGCGCATTATAAAATTTATCAATAGTGAGAGTATCTCGACTATAAAAAATGGTGTCCTTAAATTTCATATATGAAACAAGCATTGAAAATCAACCCTAAGCTATCTTCATCATACTTAACCTCTCTGGTTTCCAAATCAACGATGACTTCCTTGAAAAAAAAACAGATGGTCTTCCAAAAATCTGTCTTTTATCATATGATGAGAATATAAATGCTACTTCAGGTGCAATTTGTTGGTTAGACTTCGAGTCATGCATAACTACTTCAACTTCAACCATAATGCAGCGACACAATCTCATTTAACACGTCCTGAAGAATTTGATTCGAAAGATGAAGATGTAACTCTTATAGGGCCTTCCAATCCTTACATTGCTTCTCCTCTGTATCAAAGTTGAAGGCTTCTTATCTAGCCCTAATAGAGCATCGTCCAAATCCAATTTAGCGAGAATTGTTGGTATCTTAATAAGCCACAAAGACAATCGGGTGTTGCGATCCAAAACCAAAATTTTAAATTTCATACTTGTCATCCCGAAACAATCAAATCTCATTCTGTGTTGATCAAACTTTGCTCTAATACGAAACCAAACTGGATCTCCTAGAAACTACCAACCTTACCTCTGGTACCATTTGTTAGAAATGGAGCCAATTATCATAAATATTAAAGGCGAGATATAAGTAATATGAAAATAACAATTACAAGAACACAAGATTTACGTGGAAACCCAAGACGGGAAAAACCATGGGCAGAGGCGGAAAAATTACTATATCAAAAGTAAAGAGTTACACTATATTATTCTGGATCTTACAAGACTCTCTCATGATATCTCTATCTATGAATATCTCTCTATTAATCTGGATCTAATGGATCACTCTCTAAGTCTACACCACATATTTATAATACAAGAATCTCTAACATGCTAAAAGAATTACTATCCTCACGGCTAGCAAGCGGTGCTACTGTCGCTCAAGTAGCCGACTTGAGCCTAGCGAGCGACCAAAGTTCTGTTATGAGCGCTCAAGCACCTAATGAGCGATCGCGAGAGATTTTGAGATGATTTTTTTTTTAATCCTTATCCATCTTTTGTCTTCTTTCACTTCTTATAATCTTCTACTGTTTCAATATTTCTCCAAAACAAACAATAAATTCCAAATGTACTTTTAAAATAGAATTTGGGTCATACCGAAATTCTAACAGAGATGATCATATGTTTGAAAACTATTTTGGAGATGCTCTTAAAATGTTAATTTAAATTCTTTTGGAATATAATTTTAAGAATTGACTATTTAAAATAGATTGCATTAAATATTTAAAGAGTAAATTGGAGATGCTCTAATATTCTTTAAATTTAAAGATGCTCTTTATTATAATCAAGATAGTCTTTAAAAATAAAAAATCACTTGGAAATGCTTTTACTATTTAAGAAATCTATAACAACATAAAGGCGCAACACTTTTGAAAAGTTGGAAAATACTTCTGAAATAAAGAAGTCACTTTTAAACATGTTCAAATAATCTTCTAAAAGTTTTATGACGAACATGAAGAATTTTTAGAGAAAACTAACTACAAGTAACTTTCTTAACAAGATTTTCTACAAGTAGAAGCAAAAGAAAAAATTAACACTATATTTTTCTTATAAAATAATTTTGTACATAACTTCAAAAAAATTCTTACTTTATAATCTTATATTCTCGAAAAAAAATATTTTTCACAAAATCTATTTTAAAAAAATTCCAATCAAACAAGAACATAGGGTTTGTCTGCGCTATAGATGGCAGCGAGGCTGGGTCGGGGCTCGCCCCGCCAAGCAGTTCCCCGCCTCGTCCCCGCCCTGTCCCCGCCTTGTTACCCTTTTAAGGTAGGGCGAGGCTCTTGCCCTGTTTATTTTTTTTTTTAAAGTTTTTAATAATTTATTTTATTGTCCTCATTTATTAGATTGAGACAAATAATTTTAGTTGTCATTTTCTATTATAATTAATAAAATTTCATGAAATTTTCCATTTAAAGTATTGAAATTCTAAATAAAAAAAAATTAAACGAGACTGGGCGGGGCACACGTTTTCCGTTTTCGCCCCGGGACAAAATTCCTCGCCCCTCCCCGTCCCGAATACCCGATTAAGTGAGTAATCAGGTTGGGGTTCCGCGGATATCGGGTTAGTCGGGGTATTTTGCCATCCCTAATCTGCGCCCCATTTGTTTGGAAAATAAAGTTATAGTGATTTTTTTATTTTTTTTGGAATGTGTGGTTAAAAAGTATATAAGAATTTTGAATTTATATGTAAAATTATTTTATTGAAAGAATTTATGATTGAAAATAAGTTTATGAAAAATGAAGATCAAATTGTTTTTTTTTTCCCTCAAAATCACTTTTTGACAATAATGCAAATATCAACAAGAGTGTACAAATTGATGGGAGAAAATAATTTTTGGAATAGTGATTGATGAGAAAATGTGTGGTGGAAAGTGATGAAAAATTTTAGACTTGTGTGTAATATTATTTTATTTAAAGAATGTGTGATTGAAATGAAAAAATGAGAAAAAATGAGAATGAAATTAAAATGAGTGTCAAACTAGCGATGATATACAAATGACGAATCCCATCCAACAATGATACCACTTACGAGGACAAATTTTTGTACCAGATCCCGTACAGTACAAAATAGTGAACTCACAAGCGTCGTCACTCATCAGAGACTAGAGAAAAATGTACAAATATAGAGTAGTTAACGAAAGATCTGATTTTTCAATTCCGAGCTGGACCATGGTCTTACCTGTCTATTGTCGTCAGCATTAAAACCAACGGGTCCCAACTACCACCGCTCGTCTCCCCCATTCTCCCTCTTCTCGCGCCTTTTTTAAGCCCTCACCCAACCTCCACTTCAAATAAATGCCTCTCTCTCTCTCTCTCTAAAATGTTTCTTCAAGAAAATGTATGACCTATTGAGTCAATGAGATATGGGTAAGACCAGCAAATGGTTCCGTTCACTTCTGGGCTCGAAAAAGTCGCTCCCGGAACCATCACCGGCGACATCGTCACCGCCGCAGGCGGAGGCGGGCAAGGAAAAGAAGAAGAGTAAGTGGGGTCTTGTTAAATCATCTAATACATCTAACCAGAGAAGCATCCTTGGATCGCAGTTCAAAAAAGACGAAGATTCTTCAGCTAGCCCGTATGGTGAGGCACTGGATGCCAACAAGCACGCGATAGCGGTGGCGGCAGCAACAGCGGCAGTGGCAGAAGCTGCTCTGGCGGCTGCCCAGGCAGCCGCCGAGGTGGTCAGGCTTACAAGTGGGGATGCAAGTAGTAGAAGTACCCTGGCATATGTTAGTCACGGCGGCGGTAGTGACCGGCGGCTCGTATTTGCGGCTGTCAAGATTCAATCGGAGTTCCGAGCTTATTTGGTTAGTAGATTTTAGTTTATATCAGTTTAGCTTCGATTGAGTTAATGTTGTCTCTTAATCACATGTATTATTGGTAATTGGCAAAAGAAATATAAAAAACAATCAATTTAGCCTTGAATTCATCTAATAAAATTTTATGGTTTCTCCATCTTTTTCATGAAATTAAAAAATGGATTTTTCTTATAAACTTTTAATTTGTTGTCACATAATACGTGGGTTTCTTTTCAAAAAGGTTAAGTTGATGTTTAAGGGTCATGGGGCAAGGAGTGGGACTGAAGGGCAGTAGGAGTAGGACAAGTGGCTATGACACTTCACGATCATAGAGAACTGATTACCCCGCTATCCCTTGTCTCCGACTAGCATGTGGTACGATAAGATTGGATAGTAATTGAGGTTGTTAAGAAAGAGAAAAGAAATTAACTGTTTAGCGTATGGTTCAATCTTGTTTGGTATTCCGTACTAGATATGAATTATTTGTTAGTGGGTGGGTTGAGGTATAATTCAATCTCGACTAATATTACGTACTAACCTCCTGTTTTGTTTATATAAAAATTAGAATTTTAATAGATTTCGATAAATTTTGATGAAATGTGTGGATGAAAAGTTGTGGGTCCATGAAATCAAAATTCAATATGACTTTGATTTAAATTTTAATCTAACTTTTTAGTTGAACCAAATGGGGGTTAAATATATATACATTATTTCTTGGTGGGTTGGGGTGTTGGGATTAAAGTAATTTATACACTATTGTGCATTTCTTTTTCATTTTAACTTTAGAGCCTTGTTGTACATGGTAAAATTTTCTTGAATTAGGTAGAGTAGGTGTAGGTATCTTTACTTCCTTGTACCAGACAGCTTAGTATATTACTTGGCTTAAAAATTTAAATATCTTGAGGAGGATAATTGGAGATTCAATTCTTTTGTACACTAACATTCTCGAGAGTATTAATCGGTGGTGTGATTGTGACACTTACACACAAAATGGTTTATTTATTCGTGTGATTGTGACACTTACACACAAAATGGTTTATTTATTCTTATTTCATCTTCAATGAGTCCCAACACGTTGTGAGACCATTTTTGTTTTCTTCATAAAAAACTGACATGTTGAACTGTCATAAATGGGTGGCAGTGACACTTCAATAAAGGGCATACGGATTTTCATTTTTCTTGTTAGTTTTTAACACAAGTGGTGAACTAGTTTGAATTCTGCCCTTGCAACAATGAAGACCACTGTTTTAAAAACAGGCTTTCGAAAATCAGGGTCGAACTGAAGTCCAACCGGTAAATAAGTAAAATAAATAATAATAAACTTTTGAGGTGAATTGACTGGTTCTTGATATATTTTTTGTCGATCCTATGCGGTTATGCCCTATTGCTTTTTGGGTATGAGACACTCATCATTAGCAGTAAAGCAAATAGTGGTGATTACAACTTGACATGTTTATTTATGGCAAAGAAATGATTAGTAGAACATGATCATGAGTTTTAAAAGATTAACAAATGCTTGTTATAATTGTTTCGTTTGAAAATACATTGCAGAAAAGGTGCTTCTCAATTTTATTCTTAAGCTTTGTTAGTGACTCGGATTCTGTCCATGGCCCTATGTTGTTGACAAAAGTTATTTCGTCAACTCATTTTCCGCAAACTGATATAATTAGACGCCGTCCTACAAGCAATTGATTATGAAAATTTTGGCTTAACTTATTACTATCTTCTGTAATATTGAGTGGTATGCAGATTGAAAATTGTAAGTTGGTTAGATAATAGATCGTTGCATATTATTAGGTGAAGAAGTACTGGTATTTGATATATTCGTGGACGTGTTGCAGGCTAGAAGGGCATTGAGGGCACTTAAGGGACTTGTAAAGCTTCAAGCCCTTGTAAGAGGCCACATTGTTAGAAAGCAAAGTGCACATATGCTTCGTCGCATGCAAGCAATGGCTCGAATCCAGGCTCGAGCATCTGCACATCGAGCTTATGTTTCGGAGTCCTCTAATCCGGCCATCAAGTTCTCTGGCTCTCATCACCCCGTAAGAATAATCTCCTTTTAGCTTGAATCTCTTGTTTCTAGTAGAAGCATGCTAGCAGATTTCTGGCATCACTTTAAACTTGCTTTTGAATTTTCCTGGTTGCCTTTGTGTTCGCCCACAAACTGATGCCATCATTTTAGCTACCCGCAATGAGGAAAGACTTCAGTTCTTTCGACTACAATGACCTCAACAATATCTCCTTTACGATAACTTGCTTAAGTGAAAATTTTATTGATTAATTAGGAGACTAAACTTTGATGCGTGCAGTCTCGTTCTCTCATTTTTTTCAGCAAAACTTTATTAATCACTACCATGTATGCTATTTTATGATTTGGGAAATCCAGTCTGTGTGGATATTCAGTCATATAAACACTTATCTGCAGGGCATCACAAATCACAGAAATTATGAACGGCGGCCATCCGGTGCCAAACACGATGGCCCCATCCACAAGGTAACTACTCAAGTTTACTTGCCAGTATTTTTGTTTCTGCATTTTTCAGATCCGTCTCAGGGACTGAATCCTAATAATAGTGTTACAAATGACTTTAATTGTCCTTTCGGCTACTACAAATGTAGAAATCCGGTTCCAGATCACATATGAACATGGAAAGCTTAAAACTAGCTTCGAACTGGTTAGATCACTGGATGGAAGAATGTGCATGGAATAACTATAAAGATACGTCCCTTAAGACCGGGTGCGGTGATGATGAGAGAAGTGACAAGATACTTGAAATAGATACATGGAAGCCTCGTCTAAACTCTAGACAAAGTGACAGAATGTTTCATACTACACAACGTATTTGGAATGAAAATGGACAGGAATATGCAAAACCCGACTTATCCTTTTCTAGAAATGCAGTAAAAATTCAGAAACCTAATCCTAGCATATCATCCGAGGAAGTCTCATCCTTAAGGTCAGTAAAGTTCTGTCCAGAAGGAGACCAAGCTGCTGCATGGACAGCTGAAAACAGCCCAAGATTACATTCTCCTTCCTCCAGGCCTAGTAGCAGTAGAAGTCGAAGAGGACCATTTACACCTGCAAGAAGTGAGTACTCCAAAGGCAAGTTCGGTGATAACATCGGTCATCCCAATTACATGACGAATACGGAATCATTCCGCGCTAAGGTTAGGTCACAGAGTGCTCCAAGGCAAAGGATGCAGTTAGAGGATCATGGTATGATCATGAAGTTAGGTCGTGGTCCTTGGGATTTCGATACTATTTCTGAAAAGGGTTCGACCTTATCGACTAACTACAAGAGCAGATCTTATCTCTATTCTGGCCAAGTAAATAGACAACAGACTCCTATCCGTGGCGCTGCTGTCGGGTTAAGTTCTTCATACGTCTATGGTCCCTAGTCAAGGTTTTCTTTTGATGGTAATAATTCGACTTAAAGTGTGATTTCAAAAGGCCATTGGACATGTCGATGGAACATAGATTCAGGATTCTGATCCCATAAGTGTTAAAATTGAGTGTGCTATTTTTCTTCTTCTTCTTCATTTTTTTTTTTTTTTTAATTCTTGGTTTGACTTATAATAGATTATATGTTTGTTGTTACAAATCAAGGTTGTAATTATGTGTATGAGATGAATAAACAAAAGGGAGATCATATTGCTACATTGCTAAATGTTGTGTTGGCAATCAAAATTAGGGCTTTGGGATTTGAATTGAGCCAAAGTACTGTAGTTTTTACTCTAACCTAAACTCTGAAATGCATAAATTCTTCACAAGACATGGTGCTGATCTAGCATGTCAAAGAATGGGATCTATTTTTATAATGGTTAAACATATTTCATGCTAGGAAATTATGGAGATTTGCAAATAAGTCCCACGACGGCTAGACGTGGAGATAATCTTGAGTTTGTAAAGGAACTTTTACTCTGTGTAATAGATTAATTTTTCTGAATGAAACCCCACGAATCAACATGCCTTTAGAAACAGCATACATCCATACCTCAATAATAAGTGTTGACCTTAAAATCTGAACGATCTTGTTGTCAGCAGATCCTTGCCACCTTCGTATCCACTTGTATGTTATCTTACACTTAGGCAAATTGTCATGCACTAAGATCACCGTCCAAAGAAAAGGACCGAAGAATTGTTAATACTCCGATGGTCAAGTTAACTATCAAAAAATTAAAATATTGAGAAATTTGGTGTAGGCGAGACAAACAAATAGGGTACTGACTCGGGTTTGCCCATCAAAAAGTCCAAATCATATGCCCAAGCCCACGATAAGGTTGCCATGATCATATGTCTTACACGACTAATGCATAGTCTTGCCATGTGCTTTGTCAAAGTCCAGTCGATTAATTCGAGGTCTCTCTCATCACTTATATGTCTCGTAAAACATATGTATAACAATAAATATGCAATGAAATCGCTAATTCTAAACAATAGACTGAAGCATTCAATATATTAAAGAAAAAAAATGATAATAAAAAAATCTCACATGTTAGAAGTGTAGATAAATGAACCCGTGAACTCTTCGACCATTTTAATATTTTTCATGTCACTTTCAACTTGAGACACATTCCATTATCTAATTGATTCAATTATGAGTTCATTGATTGATTCCATTTTTTGTTCACTTTTCACTTTTCCTTGGCCTTTTCTTCCATGGCCATTTTTTTCCTCAAAAAAGATTAAAAGTGAGAAGTGATGGGAATATATGCTAGTCCAAATGATAAGACTTTGTTTGAAATTATATATACAAAAGCATACTTTGGATGCTCATTAAAATAATTAATCATTATAATTAACTTTGCAACTCATTCAAACAGAATAAACAACTAAATCAAAAACTAAGATTAAAAATAATTGATACTAAAAAACATATGGCGTTAACAACAAAAAATTTCGTACATAACACCATTTCGAGATATCAAGCTACACTTTCTCAAGAGATTTTGTTGTGTCCAACTAATTCGAAAGGTATCATCATATTAATTTGTTCACATACGAAAATTCCTTTGAACATGATGGCGAGAATCACCAACAAAGCTCTTAAATGACATGCTATCGTCGATTTCTATCTTTGTAACCAATGAAAAATATTATTAATTTATTAACGAAATATTATATACGTAACTTAAGATATCTATTTTTTCTTATTTATTTTCAATATGAGCTATGAAAAAATAATTTTTAATATTTTATAACTATTACTTTATTTATTGACATAATTCAATAATTATATTTATTCAATTTAGTATATTTACTCTAAGAAAATTAAATTTTCATTTTATTTACAATTGGTCAAAGCTATTCTTTATTACTTTATTTCTCAACGAAAATCTAGAAAAATTTCTTTGATAAATTCCATTTATTAAAATATTTTCTGAAATCATCGATGACAAAAAAAAAAAAAAATCATTCTTACGTTATTATTTTGTAGTGACGGACAAATTAAATTTATTAAAATATTTTTGAAATCAAGACTAACAAAAAACTTCGTTGACTGTTATTATTTTGTAGTGAAGGACTTTCCGTCAAAATTGTCTTCTTTATGTTAACTTAAATACCTATAGAATTTTTGTTTGATAAAATCTATTTTTACAACAATTTTTAATATTATATACAAAAAAATGACAATTAACAATAGTTTTTTTATTATTTAATTAATTTATATCTACAAACTGGAAAGATTCGTCATTGCAACTTTGGCACTGAAAGAAAAAATTGATGTCATTGTTGAATGTCTTAACAAAAATTTTGCCACTAAAATATACACTTTCAAATTTTCAAAGAGGACAATGGTTTTGTCGATGAATATGAAGAAAAATTGGCGCCAAATCTTCATGTTCCCACCATATTATTTGCTGAAAAATATATATTTTCTAAGATTTTATCGTCGTAAATAATTAATCAACATTAACCAATTTTTTTCGATGTTAATAAAATTATTTCGTCGTGAATTTTTTTTTAGTTACAACATGTTTTTGTAGTAGATTATGAAATTATCTAATTGGTTGATAATAATATACAATCTATTTTGAAACACGGTATTATTGTCACTATTTGAGCTCCCCATTTTTAAAAAACTCATATTTTTTTCAAATTCGTTTTCAACCACATATTCTCTCGATAAAATAATTTTCACATAAACCCATAATTTCACGTTATTTGTTAACCATATTCTCCAAAAGAATACTCCTACATAATCTATTAGCCCCCAAAAAGTGAGGCTCAAACAGGGTCTACGAACGTGGACTATAACTATCTTTATTTATCGGTGAAAATATACAACACAATAATATATTAAATTAAGTAAACAAAAATCCATCGCTATTCAGAAAGAAAGAAAGAAAGAATATAGAATTTTATTTTGTGGTCAAGGAAAAATTAAATAATCATTTTATGGCAAAACAATTTTGATATATGGAAAAAAAAATTAGCAAAAAATATGGAACATTGTGGTAAAATGAGAAACATGTAGAATAAATAGAAATTTTCATCAGCAATAAATTTCTATATTCCAAATAATATTATAAATTTGGTTTTTATGTCCTCAATACCAAAAAAAAATTAAAAAAAATAGAAAATAGAAATTCGATAGTATTAATAACTATAATATGATAAAATTGAAAAATGAATTATCTCTAATTTTAATTTAATCTCGGATGTACGTGTGCTTCATTGATTTACCAATACCAGTTATGCACTATTTATATTGGAGACTTGTTACACATATTCGAATAGAGCATGTGATTGTTTTATCGCGGCTATCTTAAATTACTTAGTAACTAAGAAATTTCTTTTTTTATATATTATTTTTGAACCGAGTAACTAAGAATTTTCTCAATCCAACAAAGTTTAAATATTTTAACATTACTAGTGATTAAATAAATCACTTTTGATAAATTGTATTTCACACACTTATTTGTGATTTTATACTTGACAAATTATTGCTTATTGAGTGATTTTTTACTAAATTTGTTTTAATTACATTAATTGTAGGAGAAAACCCGACTTGAATAAAATTGATGAGAAGAAAGGTATTTTTGAGTTCAATTGAAATTGCTTCATTGTTGATGAAATTTTTAACTTTTTTTTTTCTGTATTTTATAAATTATTAACAACCAGATTTGGCTGTTCAAACACAAATTAACAACAAAACTTGCAAAATATCAATGATAAATATCCACCATTAAATATTTATATATATTCAAATTCATACATTTTTTTCGTTGTTGTATATATTATACGTTAGTCTCTAACAACAAGTCAATGACAACACTATTTTTATCATTGAATACTTTAATGATGAAATAATGATTTTCAATGACAAAATTCTCGATCCCTAAAAAAGATTTTCTTGCATTGATCCTTAGAAAATTTATTTTTAATAGAAGGATTGATGCCTCTTTTTTGTTCCCATTTCACTTTTACTTGGCCTTCTGTTCCATTGCCATTTTCTTCTCCAAACAAACTGAAGATGTTCGGGCTGTGATGCCATATCCAACCCAATACTTTAGGCTATGATGAAAAGGGCTTCACCCATGTTCCTATCTATTGCCCGATAACATTAACTAAAGGAGTCCAGTGGAACCCAAGCTCGATATTCATGTGCAGGTAGAAAACATGTTTGTTCTTTGGTTGTTTTACCATATTACTAAAGGGGCAAATTAGTATGGACCGTTGGATCAATAGCTGCCTCAATCTCGATATATGCTTTCCTTGGTTGAAACCCTAGATCACTCCTGTCATTTGGTCTTCATCTTCTCAAGGTTTTTCTAGTGTGTTTTGTTTTCTCTTTCATTTGCTCCTCTGATTCGAGTAACTTTTTAACTTGTTTAGAGAATGAGTTTTCTTTGTGAAATCTGGTGAAAGAGTGTGTTCCTTTTGATGGTAGCGTTAAGTTCTTCTGGTCCATAGAAGTAGCTGCACATTATCTGTGATTGTGAGGGTTATTAGGTGAATATGGTTTCTGTGTTGATACAGAAGGGTACAATATCTCTAAGCCTTTGAGCGGTGAAATCTTGGTGTCCAGTGGTTTGAATCGTTTAGTGTAGAGTGGAACTTGTCAATTTATTGTTTTCTACATATCTGTTTTGTATAATAGTGGTATCAGAGCCTCTTAAGGTTGTTCTTGGGGTTTCGATTGAAGTTTGAACCTTGGAAAATTAATTTTTAATGTTCTTCATTTGATCACTTTGAAATTGTGGAACCCTAGATCTGTATTTGTTTCGATTTGGAGTATATTATCATATCCGTACTTTGATCTTGCCGATTGCTAAGGTGTTCATGCTTCTTGCGTTCGATCTGAACAAGGAACCCAAAACCTGAAATTTTGGGTTCTAACCACCACTCTTGTTTGCAATTCTTAAAACTCTATATCACACTCATATAACTGTGTATTCTTGCATGTGTCCTTATTGGCTATTTTTTTAGAATTGCTTGTTATAGTTGGACACTGTACTGTAACTTGTTATCCCATTTTGTGTATTTGCCCTCGTTTTCAAATTGAGTCTTGACCTGGGAACCTGATTCTCATGGAATCTTGGTGAATTTGAACATTTTGGATGTCTACTTTAGTTTTTCTCATTTGTTATTGAGATATTATTGAGTCTAATTCTTTGATTCGATGGTGTTTGTTGTGCAACATTATTCATTGTGTTATCGTTGGTGCATTCTTGTAAGTGAAAATAACCGTGATATATTTCTTTATTGATGTCTATTTTCTGTGATCTAGAAACCCATTTTTTGAGATCAAAATCTCTTGGTTTCCAAAAGTTAATCAACTTCTAGTTTTTTAATTTATAGAAATAATGTGTTTTATTCTTTAAATAATAAAACATGACAACTACTACTTTTGAACTTGGTTTGTCAACAAAAAATGAAAGGTATTTTAGTTCAACAAAATGTTTATAAAGCAATAACACAAGAATTTCCTAAATCTATGATAGCTAATCAAAAAAATGAAGTTGATGAACTTGCTATACCTCCATTATTTTGCATCTATCTGATCAAGTTTTGAGAAAAGTAGGGAAACAAGATTCTGCTAGAGCCTTATGGGATGAATTAGAAACGCTCTATTTAGTTAATTTTTGTCTAACAATTTTTTTCTGTATAGATTCTTTATCTTTAGAATAGGCTCCTCTAAGATTTTGAATGATAATCTTGACATCTTTAATAAGTTGGTCCAAGATATAACCCATACTGAAAAAGTTTATGGGGAATATAAAATTGTTGTGCTTCTTAATGCTATTCCTGAAACTTATAAGGATGTTAAAGCCGCCATAAAATATGGTAGGAACACCTTTACACTTGACTTAGTTATAAAATCTTTAAAGAGTAAGGAATTATAACTCAAAACTGAAAGAAATAATGGTGAGCCCGAAAACCTTTTTATTAAGGAAATGCCTCGAAGTAGGTATAGTGGTAATCAAGAGAGTTAAAGTCATCAGGGAAACAATAATAAAAAAAAATTCAAAAGTAGGGGCAACTCTAAATCTAAGACGAGAAATAAAAAATGCTATCCATGTGGTAAGACTGGACATTTTACCAAAGATTGCCATAAAAGGAAAAATGAGTTGAAAGGAAAATTTGTTGATGAAGGAAATATTGTAGAACCTACTAGTGCAGATGTATGTGTTGTGACTGAATTTAATCCTGATCTTAACTCAGCAAATGTTGCAAATGAAGGAAATCATATCCATGAGTGGATTTTGGACTTTAATTGTACATTTCATATGACCTCTAAGAAAAACTTGATAGATGGCTTTAAGAAAATAATGGAGAAGAAGTGATTGTGGGGAATAAAATAGCCTGTAGAGTTGAAGGGATTGAAGGGATTGGTAATGTGACATTGAAATTTGATGGATATATTTATGTTCTTGAAAGGATTAGATATGTTCCTGAATTGAATAGGAACTTGATTTCAATGAGAAATTTAGATGATTTGGGTTCACATGGTAAAATTGGAGATGGCTTATTAAAAGTGATAAAATGATCTCTTTGATCAAGGCCAATATATTGGTTGATCACATTGCTGAGTCTTCCAGTGTTGAACTTGATGCCACTCTAAAGTGGCACAAAAGATTAGCTCATGTGGGTGAAAAAGGCCTGCAAATCCTTCATAAGAAGGGTGTTTTGGAAAAAGACTCCATATCTAAAGTTCATTTATGTGAGAATTGCACTTTCAGCAAGTAGCACAGACTACATTTTAATACTGGAAAGCATAGGACCACATCTATACTCAAGGAGGAAATTGATATTTCTTATCCTTGATTGATGACTACTCTAAGAAGGTTTGAATTTATCTATTAAAATAGAAATCTGAAACATTTGAGAAGTTTAAAACTTGGAAAGTTTGGGGAGAAAATTAAGATTTTTAGGAATAATAATAGCTTGGAGTTTTTCAATACTATGTTTTATCAGTTTTGCAATGAAACGGGGATTAAAAGACATAGGACAGTTCCCGATATCCCTCAACAAAATGGAGTTGTTGAGAGGATGAATAGAACTCTGTTATATAAGGTTAGATGCATGCTTGTTAGTTCATGTGTTCTTAAAGTCTTATGGGGTGAAGCTTTGATAAGAGTTTCGTATATTGTTAATAGGACTCCTTCAAGTGCTCTTGATGATAAAACACCTGGAGAGCTGTGGACTCGAAATTTTTCAGATTATTCTCATTTTTTGGGTCTGCTGTCTACTCCCATCAAAGTATATGAAAATTAGATCATAGGCTCAAAAATGTGTTTTTCTAGGATATCCTAGTAAGGTTAAACGGTACAAGCTATGGAATAGAGAGATTAAAGGTTTTAAAATTGTCACCAGTAGGGGTGTTACCTTTCATGAGTCTATTATGCCATGTTTGAGAGATAATGACTCTAATAGGGCTTTTGAAGTTGAAGAAAAAAGTGGAGCTTGGGTTTCCATCTGATCCTGTTATAGAAGAACGATGGATGAAGATGTTGAAACTGCTTCTGATCTTCAAGATGTTGAAGAGGGTAGTGTTCAAGAAGATCTAGTCTTTGAAGAACCAAAATCTTATGAAGAGGCTATGTACAGCCAACAATCTAAAAACTAGCAGGCTGTTATGAAAGATGAGATGAACTCCTTAATGAAAAATATGACCTGGTCATTAGTTCTTAAACCTACAGGTAAGACATTTGTTGTTTGTAAGTGGATCTTTCGTGTTAAAGAGGGAAATACTGAAAAGAGGCCTATAAGATTTAAACTAGACTTGTTGTTAAGGGTTTTAACCAAAAAAATAAGGTATAGATTATAATGAAATTTTTTCCCCTACAATCAAGTATACTACTATTAGGGTTATGCTTGCACTTGTTGCCCATTACGATTTTGAACTTGAACAAATGGATTTAAAAAATGTCTTCTTGCATAGTGACCTAAATGAGATGATTTATAAAAAACAACCACCAGGTTTTATTGATAAATCTAAAACTGAGCATGTTTGTTTGTTAAGAAAGTCTTTATATAGCTTAAAACAATCTCCAATATAGTGGTACAAAAGATTTGACACTTTTGTATTTACTGTTGGTTTTATAAGAAGTGCTTTTGATCATTGTCTATAATTATAAAAAATGATGAAAATGCTATTATTGCTTTTCTGCTTTTATATGTTGATGATATGTTGTTGATTAACCAGAATATTTATGTTATAAATGAGATAAAAAGATCATTAACTACTGAATTTGAGATGAAAGATTTGGATCATGCTAAGAAAATTTTAGGGATGAAAATAAATAAATAAAAGGCATAACAAGTTATTAAGTTTGAAACAAACTACTTATGTAGAGAAAATGTTGACCAAATTTGCCATGCATAGCTCTAAACCTGTTACTCTACCATAGTCAGTCATTTTAAGCTAAGTAGAGAACAATGTCTTATAGATGAATCTAATATTAAACAAATGAAAAAGGTTCCCCATACCAATGTTGTAGGATCAATGATGTATACCATGGTCTATAGAAGACTTTATGTGGCTCATTCCATTAGTACACTTAGAAGATTTATGGTAAATCTAGGACATGAACATTTGGTTGCTTTAAAATGGCTGTTGAGATATTTGAAAGGATCTTCACACTTAAGTTCGTCCTTTAGAGCCTACAATAAAGGTGTAGTGCTTAAGGGGTTTGTCGATTCAGATTTTGCTGGAGATAGGGACAATAAGAAATCTACAGGTATATGTTTACTTTATGTGGAACATGTATTAGTTGGAAATCTCAACTTCAACTTGTTATAACCCTATCTACTACTGAAGATGAATATGTTGTTGCAATTGAAGCAATAAAAGAGGCCTTAAGGCTTAAGGGTTTATTATTTGAAATAAATGAACTCTATACTATTGTTGTTATATATTCAGACAATTAAAGATATATTCATTTGTGTAAAAATTCAGTTTATCATGAAAGAACCAAACATGTCGATGTTAAATTCCATTTTATTAGAGCAAATGTTTCAAAATAAGTTTTACTGCTTGAGAAAATTGCTACACGGTATAATCCAGCTGATATATATATATATATAAGTTTGCGCACACCTCGACTAATTCCACGGGTCCTGAAGTTTACGGTCGGATACTTACCTCAGTGGCCCTGAGGGGACTAAAAATGGTGACCATTGTGGAGCAAACCTAAGGTCTGGTCAATTGAACAACCCCTCAAGGTTAACCCAGCTGATATGGGAACTAAGGTTACTACCTCTCAACAAATTTAAATCTTGTTTGTAAATGTTTGAGCATTAATACTAGTTAACTTTAAACTGAGGCAAGCACTAAACTTGGTATAGTGTGGGAAATGCATGGAAGCTGTAGCTGTCTAGTGGATTAACAGGATGAAGCAATAAACTGTATAACCACTTGTATCAAGGTGGAGATTTGTTAGGGCTGTGATGCCAGATCCAACCCAATACTTTAGGCTATGATGAAAAGGGCTTGGTCCATGTTCCTATCTGTTGCTCGATAACATTAACTAAAGGAGCCCCGTGAAACCTAAGCTTGATATTCAGGTCCAGGTAGAAAACGTGTTTGTTAAATGCGACTATGATTGTTTTACCTTATTACTAAAAGTGCAAATTACTATGGACAATTGGATCAATAGCTACCTCAATTTCGATATATTCTTTCCTTTGTTGAAACCCTAAATCAATTGTCATTTGGTCTTCATCTTCTCAAGGGTTTTCTAGAGTGTTCTGTCTTCTCTTTCATTTGCTCATCTGGTTCAAGTAACTCTTTAATTTGTTTAGAGAGAGTTTTCTTTGTGAAATCCGGTGATAGTGTGTTCTTTTTTATGGTAGTATTGAGTTCTTGTCCATAAAAGTAGCTGCAATTTATCGCTACCATTAATATTACTGTCGATGAAAATTATCAATTTTTAACGCTAACATTAATATACCATCGATCGAAATTTCTATTGATATAACTAATGAAGATGCCATATGAAAATTTTGTCAAAGATAACATTAATTAATGAGAGCATTTTCAAAAGACTTTAAAATCAATGCTTAGGTCATTTCAAATGAACACATAATTAAAAATTAGAAAGCATTTTATGTATAATAGAGAAAGTATCTTTAAATTTAAAAAGAAAACTTCTATATACTAATAATATTATCTATTTCGGTCAAAAAGCGTTTATTGATTTCTCCTCATCATTTATGCAAAATATCTTTTATGATTAATGTTATTCAGCTTCGATGATACTAAACTTCAATTTAAGTGACAACTAAATGACATTAACTAATAGACATTATTCGTTTCATATCATTTTTGGGAAGTATACAATCTAATTGAAATCTCTAAATCTCTACTTGAATTCAACCGCATTCCAACTTCACTAATTTAAGCATAAAAAAGTCTTTGATCATTGCACCTCCTTTTTCTCCTGTGATCGATTAGGCTAACCGATATTGTTTCACCATGTAGGAAGCTAAGATGAGAGACAATTAAACTTAAGTTGGTAAAAGGTTTCACCCACTCAATAGCAACACACAAATAGAATGAAATAGAGATGAAGCTTCTTCGTTTCATTATTATTGTTGTTAAGTTACTTATTTTCTATTATTGCTTTGGTAAAGAAGGAAAAACCCATGTAACAAGTCCTATAACAAATTCCGGTTGCTGATTCTTGATGTATTGATCTGAAAACAATTAAAGGAATGATCTCAAATGGATGTTTCTAATAACTGTAAAAATGTCCAGTGGAAATCGACACACTAACTAAAATTCTTAAAATAAAATCACACTTAAAAACTAATAAATACACCAAACTAAAACTAGGCATTTACGCGTAACCACACCTTTGGACAGAAAATCCTGGTTTCAAAGGGCGTCATCAACTTTCATCACACTTCCATCTGGAGGTCGGAACACAGCTCAAGTAACGACACCAGTGGCAATTGTCATATCCATTCACTCCTCGAAACAGCATCACTATCCCTACCGTAAACCTGCATTTAGAGAAACGGCAACTTAGTAATACTGATATGTAACGTCTAATAAGATGGAACAGTCAACCAAACTTTTACTACAACGAGTTCAAATCGCTAATAAACCAAAGGGACCTAATTTCAGTTCAACGAAAGAAAATGAGGCGATAATTCTTCTAACTGGCAGTTTCAACCATCCACCACGGCTTTTAAACATGATATTAACAATAGTAGTGATGAGGAAAGACTCATATTGATAGTTTGGGGGAGTGCCTTACCCTGCAATCAGTAGTATAAGAGAAAACACCCACAAGACATACTGATAAGCTTTGTATTTAGATTTGACACGGACACCTTCTGGAAGATTCCGGCGATCTATCCACCCAAACTGAGGTAGGGGTAGTAGAACGAAACCTAGAAGGAATCCCGTCAAAAATCCACCTATATGAGCAAAATTATCAACATGCGGAAGAATTCCAACCGCTAAGTTTATGGCAACAATCACCAAAAGCGTCAACAGTGCAGCAATCTGAGAGCCAAATAAAACAAATCAATTAAGAGCATGCAATAGATATATATCTCTTAACGGTTTCGCATGAACATATAAAGAATTTACTAAGCATACCAGTTACTTTTAAGTTTCTTTTGCCATCTTTGATCTGGAAGTTACTTTTTCGGGGGGACTTTTTTGTTCAAACGTTTGCTTTTTAAGACGTTATTACTTACTCTTAAGAAATAATTCTTTTCTTTTTGTTAAGCTTCGACAAACATGCTTGTGAAGTAAAAATAAAAGATAAGATGGTAGAAAAACAAGCAAGCATCACCCGCCTTGTTCGTATATATAGTCCAGTTCGTAATCAACTCAGAAAGCATTGCTCCAAGAAGCCCAAAAAGTGCACCAGAGGCCCCAACAGAGTTGTAGTTTCCAATAAACAAAGCGGAGAGTACGCTACCACCAAATCCCGATAACAAATAGATAATTCCAATGCGCACTGCCAAATGACGACAATTTGAGCAGATTTTAAAGGACGATGAACACTAAAGTCAAGCATAAAAATGTCAATTCATAGAGATCGATGTTTCAGGGTGAGAGCTCCTACCAAAGCCGAAATGCTGCTCAAGGCGGATGCCGATGAAGATGAGACTCAACATATTTACAAGCAGATGTATAATACCAGCATGTAGCCACATACATGAGACGAGCCTCCACTCTTGATGCTGATGCACCACCTTAGTCCAGTTAAGAGCACCTAACTTCTCCAATCTTTGGTAATAAGAAAAGCAAGATTGCAATATGATTAGCTCTTATAATATACGTGCATAACTTTTATTTTTATTTTTTTGGCGTACTAATTGAAACGATTACCCTGGCATCACCAACTAACATCAAACAAAAAATACATATCAGAGAAAAGCCAAAATTCATCCCAAAAAAAAAAATCTAAATACAACAACCAAGTGTGTACTAAGATGGTATCAATTCAGATCAACGTCGTAAGCAAAGACTATATATTTGTAAATAAAGTAGAAGAAAACCTTAATGCATGAACTCAAATACAACAGACAGACAAAGACAGACTCCTGAAAACATAAGTACGTGAGCATTGTAATAAATAAAAAATAAAAAAAACTTAATCTAAGTTACATCATATCCCAAAAGCAAAAAGGACTTAGTATGTTAATTAATACATTAGAAATACGACTCATTTTCAACAACTTGATGTCGCGCATAGATTTTTCCATCATCAACTCATAAGATCATTCTCAAGCTATTAAACGAGTATATTTATGAGTGCTCTGTTTCAATTTTCTAATAAAAGAAACTAGTTAAATCGTTCACCAAAATACAAGAAATTTGAATACTTAGAGATGCAGGTGACTCAAATTATTGGGAGGGAGAAATGACAAAACTGGATTTAAGCCAACACATTCTGAATTCATAACATTTTAGGGCCTCTGGACAAAATTACTAAACAAAGAATGGTAGTCAATTCGCAGCGTTCCCAGCAACCAAAACAAACTAATACCACTTCAAATTTCTTGTAAGAATCAAATGGCATATATTTCGCATACACTATAGGGTAAAGACTCAGTTTTTTAGCTAAAAAAACTCAAATTCTCTGCAAATAAAACATGCCCTTGATCAATTTAACAAAAATCTCTCCTAAAAATAAGAAACTAAACACAATTCACACAAACTCAGCACCAAAAAGCCGAAGACAGGCAATACTAACAATTAAGCACAAAAATGAAAATAAAAGAGCATGTCCTTAACTAATCCAACAAAATTTAATCCTCAAAAAGAAATTATACAATAACTCACATTAATATTGCACAAACTATAGAGTAAAGACTCATTTTTTACACCAGAAAACCTCTAATTCATATTCACAATAAAGTAAAGGATAGAAGTAAAATTATCCTCACGTGGAAGAAGAAGGCCCAAACAGAGGATTCTCCCTCAACGGCTGGAAAGAAAACCTCCCAAGAAACCTCGCCACACATTTTCTTTCATCAACAGGAACGAACCCCCGATTCTTTACATGTTTTGGGCAATTATTCACATACATCTCGACCACAAACACCGCAACATTAGCCACGATAAAAATCGGGATCAACCATGATGTCCATTGAGTCTTTCTATCTTCAACTGAATAGGCTAGTGATGGATTATTATCGCTTCTCCTACTTTTCTCTCCCCTGCTTTCCAAATCCTCCGATGGCATGGCTATGGCTATGGCTATGGCTATGGCTAATTTTTTTCCTCTCTTTCTTTTTGCTGTCAGTTTCTGTTTTCAAGAACTTTCATCTGAAACTCTTGAATTCATTGCGTACTTAAGTGGGATCGTGTGAAGATAATGGGATATGAAGTGGGTTTAATGGGAGAAACGGTTCTTTATGTAGAGAGAGAAACAGGGGAGTTGTTCACCTCTGTCAGCAATGGAGCTTGGTTCCTCTGTTAATGCATTTACAACGTTATCATATGCCTCAGATGATTCCCGAATTTTTTTTAGAAAAAAGTGGATGTTGATTGGCAAGTTGTAATTGGATTGTTGGATTTGATCAAGGACGATGTGGATGCGTATGATCATAGCCAGAACCAGTGGTTTAAGTACGAGGTCTGGGAGTTTCTACTTTTATTTTGGCGGTTACTATTAAACCGACAAAGAGGAGGGATGGGAGGAGGGTTATTTATCCCCAGTTTTTAGGGTAAATATTCTTTTTCTTCAATTTTTTTTTTTTAAAGTTTTTTCTTAATTTAATGAAGAATTAATTGTCAAGTTTAATCAAACTGCATCAACTGAACTTTGTTCACCAATACAACTTGGAAGAGTTAACTAAGCTATAGCGTGGGATTTAATCATTTTTTATTGTATCAAATGAGATTCCCTCGTTGTTCCATCACAAATCTCTATATTGATTGCTACACACGTTCATAAATTTCTCTATTTGTGAAATAATAGCAGTGTACCAATATGAAATATTTAATTATTGCTTAATCAACCTTGCTTAAATGGTGAGTACATGTTGAGAAGAAAATTTTTTTGTTTAAATTAAGCCCATGTTTAATGGCTTTTAAAATATTTTTTTTTTTCCTAAGTAATATTTTCAATCACGCATTCATACAATAAGATATTCTACACGTTAACTCAAAATTATTTTCTACTTTTTAATCACACATTTTTCAAAAAATCATTATTTAAAACATTGTTTTTTAGTAAATATTGGCCATCAAACAGGGACTAAATTAACATTTTATTTTGTTGAGCTGTGAAGGAATAATCTTTGACAGCCCTTTTTTATTTTCTCTAAATGTATTGGCCAATCTTGGATTAATTTTTCTTTATCTAAGTACAAATGGACCACTTCAAAATCTGGTAGGACATGGAATTATCAATTATCTTGTCATGATAGACGTGTTTAGTTGTTAGGAGATAATAGAAGGGATGTCCTTAATCTTTAACCCGTTTAGCATTTTGGTCCTCAAACTTTGAAAATAGGTGTGCATGTTTTAGTCTTGATATTTAGTTGACATGCCAAATCTTTGCGAAGAACTACAATCTACCTCTTTTCTAAATAATAAAATCAAATCATTAATAAAAAAAAACTAGAAAGGAAAAATAAGTTTATGCTCGATGTCCCACCCTCACAACCACACTTCCACACAACAAATCATGTAACTCCATCCGCCAAACCTTAACAACCTCACCCTACTCTTCCACTGCTATAGAATTCGTTGTTTCGACTTATTACTTCTTATGGAATTTACCTGAAAGTAGCCACGATGATCAAGAGGCCATTGATAGCATTGTATGTTACCAAAGTGGAAGATTGAGGATATAAATATTGTTTTGTGAAAGTTGGCAACCAAAGTGCAATTGAGGATCTCCATGGCTATTCCTATGTTTAAATGTTTTAAACTTTCACCAAATCCTTATTGACTTATTGTTTAAATTCAGATTTTATACAGGGGTTCAGGTTATATATAGAATATTATTATTATTATTATTATTATTATTATTATTATTATTATTATTATGTTTAAATTTGTAACCTTCAATGTAATTATATTTAATTATTATTATTATTATTATTATTATTATTATTATTATTATTATGTTTAAATTTGTAACCTTCAATGTAATTATATTTAATTATATCGCTATATCTGTAACCATCATGGTAATGTTATCATTTTCATTCACAAAGGAGTTAGGTGTGGTGTCAATTACACTCTTGACAATATATATACTCAAAACAAATCCATGTTTCATTCTTGATTTGTTGATTTATTTATCTACCTTTTTGATAAATAAATCTTATTGCTTTAATATAAAATTCTATACCCAAATTATAATTTTCTTAACATGGGATGGTTCCCTTTTTTTTAGTATATTATATAATTTTTTAGCAGTGTTCTAAAATACGTGCATAAATAACTCTTAAGTAAAATAGACTAGCTAATCAAGATACATAAATGTATATACAATTTCAAAAAATATATCTTGAAAAATATATTTTATGTTTATAGTTAATTAAATTATGATTGTTTAGTAAATGTATTTAAAGAAAGTTTAGAAAGGGGTTTTTCATTCTCTCTAACATATTTCTCTAACGAGTCAATATGCTTTTAATGATTCGGGTTGGGAACGGGAACAAGTGGTTACTAACGAGGTGGTCCGAGTAATTTGTACTTCAAACTATGTCTAATCAAAAAATGCCTATTACAATTTACATATACAAAAAACATTAGGATTTGGACAGTCGTAAAAGAAAGAAAGAAGCTTTTAAAAGTATAAGAATCACTCCATAAGAACAATAACTGATTTACACAAAACATGAGTTTTAGAATATGTGTCTACTAAGAACAAATGTAGTTATCTCGTAATTCATTTGAAGTTCTCCAATTTCCTTGCAATCTTTTATGATTGGTTTGATGGTTTGCTTGAGATATACATGCTTATAGGTATGTAGTAGATGTACATATACATTATTCATTTTTTAAACTACGGGAATTTGTCTCGTATTTCTACAAGAAAAGAAAGGTTTGAAAGCAATATATATGCAATAAATTAAATATTTCTATTTTTTGTTATAATCCAGGTCAGGATACTAAGAAAAGTGAAGAACAAGAATTAAATAGTTGAATTGAATTGAATCGAATTGGGATTGAATTATGAACAAAACGAGGTCAAATCAGTGATACAAATACTGAAAATAAAAATATGGTTTAAGGTGAATGAGTTAATTCGTGTTTAGTTTTGGCAATTTCCAATCTTATCGATTTTATCCTCCAAATGGACGGATCGTTAAAAAAAAGAAAATGATGAATTGAATATTGTTCTTGCAATGACTAATTATCTACTTATTTTTACTTTAATTAAATGTAGTCGTAATTCAAAAAGACAATTATTTATTGTACATTGGTTTATATCATTTTATTATACTTGTAATATCAATTTTCAACTACAAAAGTTATTCAAATCGTTTCTAACTTGTCACACGTGTAAGGGGAAAATTTATACGTGCTCAACTATTACATAATAATTCATTTTATACTACTACACCCAAGTAATTGCCGATTTTACTACATTACTCTTTTATGATGCAAAAAGTATTGCATAATCCATTTTCCATTTCTGAAGTTGTTACTCAATAGGGGTAGCATTAATTGTCATTGCTGAACTTATGGAGATTCAAAATTCAAAAATACACTGCTTGATTTTATACTAATAATAGGTGATTTTGTGGCTAATTGGATTCGAATTTGGAGATCGGATGGTTATATTCCCATGATCTCTACTCAAGAAATTTATAGAAAATGATTACAGATAATTTCTTCCTTTTGTAATTATTAATCACGAATGTTGTATCTATGTATCCGAAACCCAATTCTTTTCCGGTTCCGACCAAAAAATAAAATAAAAATCCAATCGTTAGTTATTCACCACTGTAACACACTCAGAGAAGATTTACCATTAATAATGTGATAATTTGACATTTACAAAGTTATATCAACATTTGAAATTTAAATGATCTCCGCATATTAGATTGAGAATCATGGTTTCTATTAATATCTGATTAACATGACTAAATCATACAAGTGTTGTATTTACTTTATACAAGGAGCTTTGTAAATTGCTGAATCATGATCCTTTATGCAAGATTTGTTTCCTATGTACATAAAGCTAAGATCACAAATAGAGTTGATTAAGCATCTTAAGTTTCCAATAAAATAAGTTGTGAGTTTTGTTTGAATTGATATTCAGTAAATTCATCTTTCAAGTTAATAAGCCCCTTTAACAACATTCTGTTTTCTATCGATTCTGTTGTAATAACACGAGCTTCTCAAACCACCAGGAGAGTTAACAATCTTTGTAGCGAAGACGGGACAATTGACAAATTTGCATATTGCAGCAAAGACCTGACAATAATGGAACAACATTCACTTCTATCAAAAGCTGAATTGTCCTAATGATCCATTCCCCACTACGTTAAGGTGAAATTGTTTAGAATGAGGAAGATCCTATAGACTATTTAAACTGAATCGATCCTATGCAATGACGATTCCCTTGATCTTTCTATCCCTCCCGATGCTGTGTGATATAAGATCGAAGTCAGTCTTGTAGTTTTCGATGACCTTCTCACGGACATGCTTGTATAGTTGAGCTGCTAGGTACGTTCTTGCAATGTTTAAACTTTCAAACATTAGGATTCTTGATTTTGTGTCAAAAAAAGAAAGCTTGGGTTTAGGGATTAATTTTGGCAACAAAATCGATGCATCTCGTGCTTGTAGCCATCAAATCTTGAAATTGATGAAAGATACAATATATTGTGTTTTTTTTTTTTTATCTTACTATATAAAATGCAATATTTATGGTTTAAAAAAAAAGTAGTGGTATAATTTGAATTTTATTTTAAAATATAGTGATGGGTGTAATTTCCATTACACGTGAAATAGAGCAGCCCAATTTTAATCTCTCTTTCCTTGGTCCATTTCTAAACCTCCATAAAAACTCGTGATTTAAAATGTAGATAACTGTTTCTTACGACAATCTAATTGATTGGCCCGTGTAAAATACCAAATTATTGCTACACCAACATTACCCACAATGTAAATAATGCAGTGTTGTAAATAGCACGTCTGGACCATTTTCGCCACGCCTAGGGTTCGGACCGCTAATTGAGCGGTCAACATGGACGCGCATTTTTTTTTATATATATTGTTGTTATTATTGTTTAATTATTTCTCCATCTGTCCCGTTTATATAGATTGATTTTATTTTTCACACATATTATGAAAATTTATTTAATGTTATTGAAAAAATAATTTTCGCAAAATAAAATTCCTACTTTACTCTTATTATCAACAACTAGTAGTAACATTTAAAAATAACGGTGGGAAATACTATTAACCACTTAAACTCTACTCCCTTCAAGAATTGTGTATGCATTTGGATGATTCCAAGAAGTAAATTAAAATATGTACAATTTCAAGATTAAGTGGGAAAAATTGGTTATAACTAGACAAATTTAAAAAAATGACATATTAGTAAATGAACAAAAAATTACATTCTCAATAAAGAAACTTGACTATTATTTGAACAAGAAAATAAGGAAAATCAACATATATAAATCAAGACGGAGTGAGTATAAATTTTTACCTTTTAGCCAATTGGATTGAAAAATCTAAAAAGGTGTTTACCCACTTATTGGCCCATTATCTATAGAGGGCATTTCCAATTTGTTGTGAACTTTCGATGTAGGATAAAACTTTATTTAGTTTGGTTGTAGTGTACTGTAGTTTTGATTTTGCTGTAGTGTATTGTACATTTGATTTGACTGTAGTGTATCGTACATTTGGTTTGGCTGTAGTGTATTGTACTATTGTATAAATAATTATTTATATTTTATTAAGTTTGAAAGTTTAAGTTTACCGAATATTTAGATCCAACGTACGGAATTATTCAATTAAAAGCAACAAATCACTTTTTAATTATTTCTAGATGATTAATCAATCACATCAATTTTTCCTACGTTAAATTACCACAATTTGTAACACGAAAGCAGTAAAGAACACCATATTGATCACGGAGAAAACCCTTCGCAAAAGATCAAGAACTCCGGGCACTTTCTCAATCAATGATCCATTATAAACAAAATAACTTAGAATATGGTCCAAACCCGACAAACCCTTAGTCCTCTCTGACTTTTTTTCTTGTAGTTACCCATGATCCTAATGGACTGCGTGCGTCATACACCAGATCCCGACTTTCTAATATATCGCCTTGCCATTTTGGATTGCGTGCTCTTCACACCAGCTCCCGACCCCTAGACTATGATCTTATTGGCCATTTTTTGCATTTTGGACTCCTTCAAGACCAATACTACAAATCTCAACTCTTTTATTATAATTAGAATTCAATAACTTATATTTTGACTTTAATTACAACTTGATAAACTCCTAATATAATTCAATTAGGACATGATTTTGACTAAGAAAATTGCCATTACAAATTTAGAAACTGTCAATCATAATTTGGACTTAACAATCTCCCCATTTGGTATTTCGTAACAAAATTATTTATTTCAAAGTCAAAAAGTCCAAAACTATCTAAAAATAAACTTCTCAAAATTTTCTTCAATACTTGATTAACCTATTTCCTAAACACGTGAAAACTGCAATACCTCGTTAAAAGTAAGGAAACTAACAAAATCAAGATCATATAACTAAGTTAAATAAAACAATATAATAAAACACGTGTAACATCGAAATATGCAATATCAGGTGAATAATAACCTTAGAAATAAATTATGGAATTTTATATCAATATAGACAAAACACAACACTATATAAACATCCAAGTGAAAATCAGTCAAAAAAATTCTGACTCCTTTAAATTAAATATTAAAAAAAATATCAAATTCTCCCCCCTAACTCATATATTACTTAACTCTCAGATATAAATACCATATTCCTCTTTTTGTCACAAATAACAACGAGAAAGAAGTAATAATCATGAAGAACACAGAGAGTAATGAGTAAAAAAATATATATGTAGGTGTATAATTATGCAAATACATGTGATAGAAAAAATTTAAAAAAATTCAATTTTAAGACCAACTATTTTTTGAATTTTTCATAGATTTTTAACTTTATCTTCATAAACAGTTATTTGCTTACTTGTACATATATAGTTCATAAAAAAAAAAAAAAAATCTCACATAACTTTTTTTAAATCTAAATAGAGTAAATTATATAAGTCATGTATGAAAAGTGACATTAAATTCATGTAAATAAGTCTCAAAACTTTATATCAGTGACAATGTATGTACAAAGATATCACTGGTGAATGAATGTACGAATTTCAAATTATGAAAGTAAATCAAGTGTCCATGCCCTCTTTTTTTTGTGAGCACATACATTTTTTTATTTTCTTTTTTATTTTATATGCAGACTTTTCTTTATTAAATTTTTTATATGACCCATCTTGAGAGTTTAGATTGATGACTCTCAAGTCAAATGATCATAGGGCAACAAATTTTAAGACACCCTAACAGTCTTAATTGCTCAATTCATAGAGGTTACAAAGAAAATTATAAGATATAATATACAAGAATTTAGGTCAACTAGTCTAAATGTCATTTCATGTTTAAAATCAACACACTACACAAGGTGACCGTCATACCAAATTTGAAACATGCGGTCAAATCCACTTACAAGAATCTAACATGTAGAGTACATGTGATACACGTAATAACATATATCAAGTGCTCCTAACTAATGGAAATTAATTCACAATCATAAATTTTACTAGTACTTGTTCACAAAATAACATCTCCAATAACAATGAAAAAATATCATTTATTTATTTATTTTTATAATAAAGCTAACATACAAAAAGACAACTCGTAATATATAATGAATGAATACACATGCATGAATATATAGATATCATGAAAAATGTAGATGCATGCACAGAAGTACCTAATCAATAAGACACACAAATACTTTTGCCATAAAGAGCAACATGAGGAATATCACAATTATTATCATCACTTAGATTTGTGAGTTCACTTTTCTAGACAAAATCTTTTTAGAATAAGAAGTATTCTGAGTAAATTGAGTCATCAATTTAGTCAACACACAAATACTTTTGCCATAAAGAGCAACATGAGGAATATCACAATTATTATCATCACTTAGATTTGTGAGTTCACTTTTCTAGACAAAATCTTTTTAGAATAAGATGTATTCTGAGTAAATTGAGTCATCAATTTAGTCAATTGATTCACTTGATCAGTCTAGAAACTAATAAGAGTAGTTAGATCTTGATTGTTATACCGAGCTAAGGACTTACGACAATTAAATCTAATGTGACCTAAGACACCGCAATTATAACATGTGGGAGCAAATTTAGGAACAACCCTAGGTTTCATAATTTGAACGTTAGGTGGAGGAAATATATGTTGTACAGATAATTTTGATCATCGGACACCTATATTATTGGTCTTGTTCCTATTCAAGAGCTTGTGATACTTAGATCTTATGTGTCATAGCTTACTACAATGGTGACACGTGGGAATGAACCTGAGAACAACTCTAAATCTTAGGTTTTGATCCTTAGGCTTCGAGGCAGGTACAAACTTATTGTTAGAAGATGAAGTAATATGAGAATTTGTTTCATTATGATGTAAAACTCCTCTATTCCCATTTATTTTATTCAGACCTATCATGTTATCGGTCTTCTTATATTCGCTAGAGAATAATTGAAGTTGGGGCATTTGATTTTTTCAAGATCATTTATAAGTGTTTTAATCTTAATTTCTAAAAACTCTTTCTTAACTCTTAATTCATTCAATCATTTAGTAAACTCCTCAAGTTTTGTTAAGGTTCTATTTTTTCTAATTCAAACTTATTCATTTTTTTAAAAAACTGATCTATTGACCTTATGCAACTTGAGACTCTCCTTATATAGCTGGTCATAAACCCCATGAATACCCTTATCAGATATTAATTACGATCCTTGATCTAAAAATTGTTGAGATGAGTCAATCACATTTTGGTATAGGATCATAAACGAAACAACTTACGGTATGGTTCGGACCCAACTAACCCTTAGTCCCTTCTGACCTTCTTTTCCTCTAGTCACCCTTGATGTAACAAGACTGCGAGTGTCTCACACCAGATCCCGACTCTTGGTATATAACATTGGCCCTCTTGAAGGGCGTATTTCTGCACCAGCTCCAGATCCCTGGTATTGTTTATCTCCATTGGACTATGTGGTTTGGTATTTGATCAAAAAGATCTTATGTGTTTTGATATGTGGTTTAATATGGAATAATATGACTTGATCAACAAAATATGTTATGGAATAATTTATGGATCAAGTAATATGTAGTGATTTAATCTTGGAATCAATGAATGCTTCGGATCATCAAATAATTGATCTCTATAGATTAAATATGATTCAACACACATTGGGACATTCATGGGATTATATATCTATAATGGGTAGTGTTTGGGATGAAAAGAACTCAAAATCAGTTTTAAAATCGAATATTATTGTTCCCGAATACCATGTCACTCAAGCGCTAGGTCAGTGATAGCTGAGTACTTAGGATTTTCATCATAACTTTCTCTCTCAATATTTGATTGAGGTGATTTAAATTGCTTTGAAAAGATAACTCAAATGCTGCAATTCTTTAAGAAATAGCCTTGTCCAAATTCCAATTTTTTCTATGTGAAAAATGAATTGTAAATTGTGACTGGGAATTTAGAGCATAATTTGTGCGTACTCTTTAAATTTCTAATTATATTCCCTTGATCATATGTGATCTTATTGGATATTTTTGGCATCTTGGTCTCTTTCAGGAAATATACTACCAATTTCAACTCTTTTGCAATAACTAGGACTCAATCATTTTCATTTTAACTTTAATTACAATTTGATAAACTCTTAATACAATTCAACTATTGCGTGATTTTGACTGAAAAAATTGCCAATTATAAATATAAAAATTGCTAATTATAATTTGGACTTAACAAAGTTAATTAATCATTTTTCTTTCAATTAGTATTAATATACTATATTTTGTTAATAATTCGAATATATATTTATTTTATTAAGCTCTTAAACTGCATTTGTTATTATAATTTGTATTTATTATTGAATGATTTTTAGATTGATTAAACATTTAAAATAATATTAAAAAAGAAAATATTTTTTTACGTCGAAACTTCATTTAGGCTCGCATAGTCTGATACTTAGCCTACACGTTTCGTCACGCATTACATTTTTCAGAACACTGAAATAAAGAATGAGGAGAATTTCTACGACTCTAAACGATTTTTTTTTTATTATTAACTCTTGAGTAATGAATTAATATACATTTTAATAAAGTTTAGGGCTTTTTCAATTTCTCTAACATATTGATCATTCGTAGATAAATTCTTCTTTTTGTATGATAAATAAATCACTTCCAAAGTTGGTGGAAACATGGTGTATTTTGATCATATTCGTGTCCGTAGCTTCCCAAAAGTGTGTTACTTATAGTGAAATGCTTGGAATTAATTTATATATTTTTCTGTTATATTGTATCTGTTTTAGGTAAAATAAATAAATAATAAATTTACTAATCCTCACGCATAACGTACGTATGTATTTAATTTCAAAAAGTGTTTTTTAAGAATATATTTTAGCTTCTTGTATTACCTTTTATTTCTCTCAGAGTTTTTTTCTTGTTACGTTTAGAAGTTATTTTTTAAAGAAATCGATTTTTTTTTTTTCGAAAAAAGAGAGAGAGAGAAAGAAAAGCATGTTTCATGAAATACATAACATGACATTAAGTTTGGTTCACTTGTAAATAGCCAAGTGGAATTGTTCTATCTAAAATTTGAACCTTCTATGTGTATTTCAATTGAACCTCTCGAGCAGTAGATTTTAATGAGTCAGGTCGAGGAGAGGAACATGTGGCTACAGACGAGGTGGTCTGAATAATTTGCACTTCAAACTACTTCTAATCGAAAAATGCCTACTGCAATTTACAGATAATAAAAACATTAGGATTTGGACGACCATAAAAGAAAGAAGCTTGTAGAGGTACAAGAATCACTCGATAAGGACAGTGACTATTTTACACATGACATGAGTTTTAGAGGTATGTGTCCATTGAGAACAAATGTTGTTATCTCATATTTCATTTGAAATTCTCTAATTTCCTCGCAATCTTTTATGATTGATTGGCTGGTTTGGTTGAGACATACATGCATATAGATATGAAGTAGATGTACATGTATATTTTTCATTTTTGTGGCTTCAAAATACGAAAAAAGTAATAGTGCGGAGAAAACATCCAAATTTCGGGTTGTACCCATAATACCATTCCAGAAAGAGGACGACGATACGAGTAAAACACATAGCTACGCCATGACGTACGATGGATTTCGGCCATCTAAATTCGTTTAGAATCTGAAATATATTTTTTTAAGTTTTAGCGCTATTTTCGACATTAAATTTATTTCAAATTCTTTTTTTAATTGTAGCCTTATTAAATTAGGGTTTCATGTAAACCCTTATAAATAAAGGATTATCTCATTCCTTTTTATCATCTTACATTAATAAAATTCATAAATTTAATTTTTTATAATTTGGTGGATTCAAAAATTGGCGTTCTTAAAGTTTTTTCTTGAATTCCTTATTTCGCGTTGCGCCATTTTCTTATTGTTAAACATGTGGGAATTTGTGGTATTCTAGCAAGAAAAGAAAGGTTTGAAAGCAATACAATATATATGCAATAAATTGAATGCTTCTATTCTTTGTTATAAAACCAGGTCAAGATGATAAGAGAATTAAAGATCAAGAATCAAATAGTTGAATCGGATTGAACAAGTTTTGAACTGGGGACAAAACGAGGTCAAATCTGTGATACAAATACTAAAAAAGTAAATATATAGTTTAACGTGAACTAACTAATTCTTGTTTAGGTTTGGAAATTTCCAATATTATCGATTTTATCCCTCAAATGAACGGATTGTTAAAAATGGTAAAGTGATGGATATAATATTGTTTCCACGATGACTAATTATCTACTTTTTTTTTTACTTTAATTAAACCTAGTTGTAATTCAAAAGGATAAAAATATTTATTGTACACTGATTTTAACTATGTCTAATTATTTTACGAAAACAAGCAATTAAAAATTAAACATGCAAATACTTAGAATTAATCAAATCACAGAAGATATTATGATCCTAATTCCGTTATTATTAACCTACTTGAAACATCAATTACCCGTTAGTGTAGGGTAAAAAATTAAGTTACAAAAAAAATTTACAGAACATCTTTTTTTCTTGAACACTAGTTTCATCAATATTTTGTTCTTCACTTGAAAATTGAGATTTTCATTTAAAATATTTTTTCGTAATTGTTTGACAAGAAATTTAATAAATAAACAAATACTAATATATTCCAATAATCATTCCAACCATAAAAACATAATCAACTTCAATTGAAAAATGACAAAGCCTCAATATTCCTTCAAATTACTACTCACTCTATCCCATTTATATAAGCTCACATTTCTTATTTTCTTATCTCAATTATATAGTCTTGCTTCTTTATTAAGAATGTTTTTTTTTGTTCGTTTACTAATATCCTTATTTCTTTACTACTTCCAATAAGAATTTACTACTAGTTATTGATAATTAAATGAGGGTAAACTAGGAAGATTTTTGGTAAAAATTACTTCTTTAATAACATTAAATAAGATTTCTTAATCCGTGTGAAAAACAAAATAAGACTATATAAATTGGACCGAGTAAGCACAAAAAGCAACCAATTCCAGAAAAATAAAAATCAACAATAAATTTCAATTTTCCATAAAATTCAAATCACTTAATTAGGAAAATTGATTGGCCATCTTAAGTGAGATCAAAGTCAAGACTTCGAAAAACGTTTAAGTTGAACCACTACATGACTAAAGTATCAAATTTTTTAATGAAAACTCACACATGGCATCAACTAATGTAACTTGTCACGCGTGAAAATCTTATCCACTTGAACTTAATACGCGTTTTTTACTTAATCAATAAATAAAAGAACTTGATCACATTTTTAATATAAAAAAATCCCTCCAAAATTCCCAAAATCCAAATCAAAGTGAATCCGCTTCTTACAGTTCTTCATAAATGCTAAGAACATATTAATAGACACAATTAGAGGAATGGAGCCCATGAATTGAGATATTTTTAATTGAGTGTGCCTTAAGTTTGTTTCCCATGATGCTAGTTCATAGTGACACTACATCTTGATGATATATTTTGGCTCAAATCAATTATATCAATGATTTGTTTTTATGTTGTTGGCCCAATGGATCTTGTTGAATCAATCATGGATGGACAGCCAGGATCTATTTCACGTATACATATGTGATTTATAAATTATTCTTGACTGTTTATTTTCCAATAATTACTTATCTATCGACAAAGTTTATGATAATTAATCTAATGACAAGAAAGTGTAGAAATGACATTTTAAGGAATAAACATTGTTTTGTTCTTACATTTAAAAAAAAAAAATTTAATTAGATAGCTTCCATGATTACTAAGTTGACACGGGTCTCTTTCTCACTAGCTGTTGGAGCCAGCCATCTTAATTACATCAAATTTAATTAAGATAATGATCAAATAGCTAAAAAAGAAAGTACATTTGAGTCACGCTAGATCAGACAAGAGTTGAATAGCATTTAAAAAGAAAAAACCCATTCTGGTTGCAGAGGCACCTCGAGGATGCATGACTTAAGCGATCACACTGGACCTCAACCTTGTAAAGGACATAAAAAAAAAAAAAACCTTTTTATTATATATATATATGAATAATTATAAATTTAAAATATTTATTAATTTTAAAATTTTATTCTAGTTGACTTAAATGGTTTAATGTTTATAAAAAAAAAAAAGAGTAAAAAATTATATTACTTTAATATTTTTTTTAATTTAATGTATTATTAAAGAAAAATTATTTATTTTTTTCTAATTTTAAACTATCTTGCATTCAGAAAAAAATAATAATAATAATAATAATTTAAACTATCCATTTTATTAACCAAATCTCAAATGTCCAATTAACTTCATTAACCAATAACCAACCCAACAAGATAATAAGCAATCTAAAATTCAAAAGAATAAAGTGAATAGTGAAAAAAACTAACCCAATCTATTTTTACCATTTTCTTCTCTTCCACCCTTGCATGAAGAAGTTAGTGACTTGGATGGTTATTTGTTGATCACATATGAATTTT
>CAIGRP010006985.1:0-26801 GCA_903798385.1 Fraxinus cuspidata
AAAATGTGAAATAATCTTAAGGGTAAAAGAAAAACAACAAAGTTTTACCATGGCTATGGCGGTGGTGTGCGTGCTGTGGCGGTGGTTTTTGGGTGTGGCGGTGGTGTTTGGGTGCATGGCTATGGAGGTTATTTTTTGGGTATGATAGTAGGTGTGGTGGTGGTTCTGCGACGATTTTGATGATTTTTGTGGTGGTGGATCCGACGGTTGTGTGATGGCGGTTTTTATGGTGGTGGATGGTGGGGGTGATGGTTTTGTGGTGGTGGTGTGGTGCGGTAGCATTGGTGGTGGTTGGGTTTTATTTGTAAAATTTTAACTTGTTTTCAAAAACGCATTTTTGAAAATAGGAAAGAGAACGCGTTTTCACTATTTTGGAAAAACGAAAACAGAAAGCGACTTGAAAATGATAAAGAGAACATAACCTAACTTTCCCCAACAAGCAACTCAATCCAAGCAACAAAATTAAACAGACATCAACTCACTGCCTAGGGCCCTAGGCAAACTCAACTCAATCCCTACCCCAACAGCAACATTCATTCTCAAATTTTGAATATTTATGACGATTCGAAGAATTAAGAAGTTTAGAGGGCTTTACCTTTTGCAGAATGCATCGTTGTCGGTGGAACAAGGAAAAAGCAGGGACTTGGGTGATGAAGAACGGCTGGAGGCGGTTGTCGATGATGCACGAAGAGCACTCAGCAAAGACCGAAAGAACAACAGGGGAAGGTGGGTGCAAGTCGCAATAGACGAAGGTTTGAAGAAGAAGAATTTGATTGTTTCGTTTGGTAATTGGGTGAAGACGGGAAAAGCAGTTGCCGAATATTCATTAATGAGTTGGGAATTGGGTTGAAGGATTGAAGCTGAAGGGTTGAAGACTTGAAGTGAGAATTGGACCATTAAGTTCACGTCTAGGCAGTTTCTGTAGTATGTATCTATTTGTTGAAAAAAAAAAAAGATTTCCAGAAAGTGAGTGGGTCATGTGCCCCACTGTGACCACAACAAATCAACCCTTGCTCTAGACAATATTTTCCCCTTCCAGTTAATGGAAAAAGTTCCGTGCAAAAGCTGGAAATGAGCATCACATCTGGGCTTGGGAGGAGTATAACTAGATAGAGAAACAACTAAGATAGCATAATGCCTCTGCATAGTAGAACTAGCTTTGTGGAGAATGTTAGTGGGTTGCAATGTTGTCACCTCTGCTAGTGGGTTGCAATGTTGTCCATGGGAAAGTTAGGCTTCCCCTGTTGAAGTTCCCAGTAATGGACGAGCAGTTAGAACTCGATATAAACTTGTAACAAGCAAAAGATAAAGGAATCGTCCCATACCTTGACTTGACATCACATCGTATTGATTAAAGCACTTGTTCTTGCCTATAATACTAGTAAATGACCAATGATTATCTCGTACTTGCAAGAGACGCTCAATGTCCTCCACCTTAGCTTTGGTCAAGCTAGGTGTCTTGTATTGTTAACTTATGCATGAAAGAAGAGTTGTGCTATGTTAACACAGGGCTTGACATAATGTGTGACCAAATACATAGCACAACTCCGGTCAAATACATAAATGTTTGGATAAACTTGCAATAAAGCAAATCACTTACAAATAGAGTTATATCCTCTAGGAACACTTGCGCAGAGAGGTTATATGAGTGAATCCAGGATTGGACTAAAAAAAATTTAAGCTGGGCTAAAAAAAAAAAATTACACAATTTTTTTTTACACATATTTTGTTTTTCTTTTTTACTTGTATTTTCCCCCCTTCTAAAAATTTGAAATGAGCTTGGAGGGACTGGGTTGAAGCCCAGTCCAGTCCCCCCTAAATTTGTTATTGATAGGAATTGAATTCCTAGTAGTAGAGAGCCATAGAAATTGAATCCTAGTCATCTCAAATGTAAACGAAAGACCTCTTCTGTCTTTGATCGAGAATTTCAGGCCACTTACAAGGAGTGTAGAGGGCTTGAATACCTCAAATGGATGTCCTTTAATTCTCTACAATCTTCTATATGATGAAGTCGTCGAGGATGTATGACCATCCATTTAGGTATAGCTGGGTCAGTTTGATCCATAACTTTTAAAGACCTCCTGAACGAAAGGGTGAAGTGAAAATCTGAGCTTCGACCTCAGTTGGTATGAGTAAAAGGTCATGTAAACGAGAAACGGTCGATTAGTTGTTTCAACAAGCCCAAGAACAATCAGTTGAACCGAATTTAGGAAGTATGTGTCACGCATAGTGATAAGTCCTCAGTTATGGTACATGTAAACCCCGCAGCCTACTAGCCTCGGAAGACATCATCTTCCCTCGACCTCGTCTACACCTCCTACACGCTCGAGCACCTCTACATCCTCAACACTGCAATGGTAACCCTAACCTTGATGCTGGATGAACTTAGGACACCAAGCTCATCCCATTATATATCTCCATGCAAGGCTGTCGTTATGAGATCACGCTCTATTACTGACCTACTAGGATGATGCGCTCTTATAGTGTCAACGACTAGCGACTCCGACACAATCACTTTGGGTACTAGTTTCCGCATCACAAACAATTTTTCTATGGGAAGACATTTTCAAAGCAAGAAATGAATATATCTAAAAGGAAGGAGAAATGAAGGTTGAAAGTTCGTTTCGAGGTTCTCTCACTTGAAATTCCTGCCCTAATGCACTTAATGGAAGTAAAAAGTTAGAATGTTTCAAATGTACGATAAAGAAAGGGAAAGGAATATAGCAACATTGGCCTATTATATGCATCACACCTAGTATAACAATCGTCTAATCAAGTGTCATGAAATTTCAACCGTTGATTAGAGATTTAATCTAGGCCCAGAGTGCTGCCAAAGTTAATAGTTTTCAAACGAATGAACCAGATGCTTCACGTATATCACGCACACATTTGGTGTGCATTGTTCAGTGCACCAATTTGATAGCTACAACCATTAATAGGATTTGAAAAGGCACAATGCTTCTTTTGAGTTCATTATGACTACCACATTCAAGTTATCACACCAATTTTAAGTCATATTACGATATGTCATAACAAAGCCCTTCGGATAAGTCTTTCACTTAGAGACTTGGGTAACTTAGGTCTAAAGAGATTGAATGAATCTCCAATGATGTTTGTTAGGAATGATTTACAAGTATATATACTGGCAAGGGAGATCAATCCCACTAATCTAGCAATGTCAATCCCACTAATTTTGTCTATACAGTGGCAACTAGAATCAGCTAAATAAGGAGACAATTATAATAGAATTACAATTAAAGAAAAAATAATACTCTCTAATAATACTCTGCTAACTTTATGCTCTATCATGCCCCCGCAAGCGTAAGGGTCCAGAAAGGACACTAAGCTTGGACCGATCAATTAGGAAATGCTTTCGAGCTAGAGGTTTAGTGAGAGAGTCAGCAAGTTGGTCTGTAGTATGAACATGTGAAATGCGAAGCAACTTGCGAGAGACTTGATCACGCACAAAATGAAAGTCAATGGCAATGTGTTTCATACGTGAGTGAAAAACAGGATTGGAGCATAAGTAAGTGGCTCCAACATTGTCACAGTAGATTGTTGGAGGAGCTGGAATGGATACAACAAGTTCACGTAGCAAGTTAGTGAGCCAATTAACCTCAGTAGCAGCAGCAGCAATGGCACGATATTCGGCCTCAATTAAGGAGCGAGCTATAGTGGATTGTTTCTTAGAGCTCCAATTAACATGATTGGAGCTAAGAAATACAACATAGGCGCATGTAGAGGGACAAGTATCAGCATCACCAGCCCAGTCGACATCAGCAAAGGCATGAAGTGCAAGAGAGGATTGAGATGAAATAAAGACACCATAATGGAGGTTCCCTTGAGGTACCGAAGAACTCGTTTAATAGCAAGCCAATGATTAGAAGTTGGTTTATGCATGAATTGAGCCAACTTGTTAACAACATGGCTAACATCAGGCCGTGTAGGATAAATATACTGAAGTGAGCCAAGTACTTGACGATACTCAGATGGATGATGTCCAGAGGAGCCATCATCAAGTTTAAGCATTTCCGAATTGGACAGTGTGGTACTAAAGTCCTTTGCCTCTAGCATATTAGTTCGCTGAAGAATCTCTAGAATATACTTTCGTTGACATAAGAACAAACCATTGGAAGTCCGAGTTGTTTCAACACCCAAGAAGCAGCTTAGCTTGCCAAGATCTTTGAGAGAAAACCTATTGGAAAGCTGACTCGTGAATTCATGAAGAGTTGGAGGGTGATTGCTGGTAAGTATAATGTCGTCCACATATACAAACAAGTACATAATACGAGTTCCCGAAGTGTAGATAAAGAGATAGGTATCACTCTTAGAGTTAATGAATCCATAAGGCAAGGAGAAAAGAACGAAGTTCATTGTACCATACTCGAGGAACTTGACGAAGACCATAGATTGCTTTATGTAATTTACTCACATGAGAAGGATTTTGAGGATCAACAAATCCTTGAGGTTCCTGTATGAAAACACATTCAGATAGAATGCCTTATAGGAAGGCATTATTAACATCCAATTGATTCAAAACCCAACCACAAGTAACGGCAATAGTGAGAACAAGACGAATGGTGGCTGGTTTTACAACTAGGCTAAAAGTTTATGTAAAGTCAATTCCCGGTCGTTGATGAAACCCTTTTGCCACAAGACGTGACTTATAGCGAGCAACAAAGCCATCTGGGTTCCTCTTGATCCGATAGACCCATTTATACCCGACAATGTTTTGTGTAGAGGAGAGTGGAACAAGGGACCAAGTTTTGTTTTTTTGAAGAGCAAGAAATTCATCTTTCATGGCATTACACCAATGAGAGTGCTTGTTGGCTTGGGTAAATGATGAAGGTTCTATTTGGGAAAGGAGGGGAGAGATAGTGGCATTTAGGGAGAAGGGTTATTTTGGTTTGTAGATATTATTTTTAGAACGAGTGACCATGCGAGACGGTATATCTAGTTGATATGAATGGGAATGAATAGCTTCAGTTTGCTGGACATTTTGGTTGATGTCGTGGCATGCGAATGATGATTCTATAGGGTTAGGATCTGCAAATGTGGTAGAGAGAGAAGATGAACTACTTACCTATGTTGGAGAGTGTTGAGAATCAGCCTTAGGATAGAGCGAAGTGGAAACAACTTGTTGAGCAAGCATGGATGGTTAGATGGAGTTTTTAGGAGCAAGTGTGGTGCGAAGGGCGTTAAGACGATAGAGTCAGGATCATCTTCGACTGGAGCTGTGATGTGGTCTAAGTTCTTGTCTGTAAAAATTGATAGATACCTTGAAAATGTTTTTGAAGAGATGCTTAGGTCAGGATATGAGTTAGTTTTGTAGGGAAATAGTTTCTCAATAAAGACAACGTGTCTAGATATAAAGAGACGATTTGAGTGATGATCAAAGCACAAAAATGAGTGAGGAGAAAGGGAAAAGCCAAGATACACACATGGTCATGAATGAGGTTCGAGTTTATGGGTGTTATATGGGCGAAGCCAAGGGTAACAGAGACATCCAAAGATTCTTAGGAAAGTATATTTGGGTGTATGGCCAAATAATGCCCGATAAGGTGTATCATGGTTTAGAACTGGTGTAGACATTCTTTTAATGAGGTATATTGCACTTTGGAAAGCATGAGACCAAAAACGAGAGGGACAACAGCGTTATGGAGAAGCGTGAGGTCTGTTTTCACAATGTAACGATGTTTACGTTCAACAGAGCCAACATGTTTAGGTGTGTAACGGGGAGAGGTAAGAAGTTGAATTCCATATTAGGTTAAGAGATGAGAAAGTGCCTGAAACTCTCCACCACCATCTGTGTATACAGTTTTAATTTTTGTGTGAAAGTAGTTTTCAATGAGTTTGTTAAAGTTTTCAAAAACCTTAAGCACATCAGATTTCAACTTTACAGGATATAACCAGGTGTACTTTGTGAAGTAATCTATAAAAATGACATAATATCGAAAATCTCCAAACGAGGTCACAAGGGCAGGACCCCAAACATTTGAATAAATAACTTGAAATTGTTTATTACAAATAATATAAAAATTTCGAAATGATAGTTTATGACTTTTGTTACAAAGATAAGAATCACAAACTTTATTTGTAGGGAATCTGTTGAAGGAATTTTATTGTCAGCTAGGATTTTCCTTTGAATTGGGGGAGAAGGATGACCAAGACATTGGTGCTATAGTTGAGAAGAGAGAGCAATTGAGGCAGAAGGAGTGAGGTAGGACGGCTTCATAGTTAAAGCTGAGGATGGCCACTCATACAAGTTGTGTCTACTACGGCCTTTCGCTAGGATGCCCCTGTATTCAAGACCTTCACAAGAAAATAGTTAGGAAATAACTCAATTGAAGTATAATTATTATTATTATTATTATTATTATTATTATTATTTTTGCAGAATTGGGAGACAGATATTACGTTCTTTTTTATTAAGTGGTGCACAAAACATTATCTAATGTAAATGAGGCATTATGAGAATCAATTGAAGAAGAACCAACATGAGAGAGAGATGCCATTACCATTTCCTACTACAACATCCTCATTTCCAACATAATCATAGTGCATAGAGAGATTCTGGAGATCAGATGTAATGTGATGTGTGGCTCCTGAGTCCAAAACCTAATTGTTATTGGAAAAACTTAGTTCTCCTTGGGCAATGTTTGCTTGAGGTCGAGAAGAATGAGAAGAAGGTTGTCCACGAGAGCGACAAGTCATAGCACTATGTCCCGGTTTATCATACAATTGACAGATAATGCTAGGTTGGCCTTGGTTCCTCTGAAAAAGATTTGGATTCTGTGAAGGTGAGTATGACTGGAGATAAGAGGAATTCATACCTCATCCATAAGGTCGCTGCCAATTGGTTTGCATATGATTAGGCTGATAATTCTATCCATATAAATTGCCATCTGAACCATGAGTATTGTTACTGTAGCCACCACGATAGCTTCTTTAACCACTACGATGTCCTTCTCGACCACCACGATATTTTTGTGTTAGCTGTGCAGTAACTTGAACATTTTCTTCCTTTGCCTCTCTATGGTTGTGAATTAATTCCTCATCAAGCAATTTATCATAGAGATCTTCAAAGGTGATAGGTGTGTCAGGAACACGGACCGCTGCCGTTAGTTCTTTAAATTCATCACCCAATCCATTCAAAGTATAGAACAAGATTTGAGCATCATTCAGAGGGTGTCCAATGGCTGTGAGATCATCAGTAAGGCTTTTCACCTTGCTCATATATATATAGCCACCGTCTTTCCTTCCTTCTTGTTTGACATAAGAGATGACATAATCGAGAGCCTTTGAGTGTTCGAACGATTAGCAAAACTCGTTTCCAGTTTGTTCCAGGCATTTGTAGAGGTGGGACAGTTGTTTATCGTCGGGCTGATTATGCTTTGAACAATGGCCTGAATTCCAGGTAGCACCAATCGATCCTGACGAGTCAAGAAAGAATATCCAGAATCAGTTTTGTGTGGGCAAGGATAAGCTCCATCAGCAAACCCAAGGAGTCCATAGCCAAAGAGAAGATTGGTCATCTGGGACTTCCACGATGAATAATTTCCACCATTTTTTGCAAGCTTGAAGGGAATCTGAGATGAGGCATTAAGAGATATTAGGTTTCTATTGGCAAGAAACATATTACCATCAGCCATAGCGTTCATAGATGTTGAGACGATTGTCGGTTCAGATACTGTTGCTGAGGCTGTTGCTTTTGTGACAGGAGGTTGGGATTCTTCCATTGCTGTGATAAAAAGGAGGGAACACAACTAGGGTAGGCAAGAGGATCAAGCTCTATTCACGATAGAGGGAGCTCTGATACCATAAAGAGATTGAATGAATTTCCAATGATGTTTGACAGGAATGATTTACAAGTATATATATACTAGAAATGGGGATCAATCTCACTAATCTAGCAATGTCAATCCCACTAATTTTGTCTATACAGTGGCAACTAGAATCGGCTAAATAAGGAGACAATTATAATAGGATTACAATTAAAGAAAGAATAAAACTTTCTAATAATACTGTGCTAACTTTGTGCTCTATCAAGATCAAATGTATCATGGCCTCAACCTCCATGCTTTGAAATGTGATGCTTTGGAATAACAAAATAGTTTGACAGACTTCGACATAATACCTCGGAGTAAAGAAAACGAGATCAATAATATGCTCGCAAGATGTCTTGCCTAGTTTTACCTATTTCTCGCTTTGCGAGATTCTTCACCTGAGAGGCGAGGGAATTGTATCACTTATGCCTCATATTGCAAAAAGATTTTATTATACCTTGTTTAACCCTAATATATAATTATTTGCCAATTTTTAGAATTATCATGTCTAGTCTAGTCATATGCAAGTCAATAAAATGCTCAATAGTTAATTAAATCTATATGGATATCCTTAATACTTGTTAGAATTATCCTATCAATATCATTCTAGTTTATTATACCTCGTTTAACCCTAATATTTCAGGAGTTATCACATATAATTATTTGCCAATTAATAGAATTAGTCTAGTCATTATGCAAGTCAATAAATGCTCAATAGTTAATAAATCTATATGGATTGTTAGAATTATCCTGTCATTATCAGGCTTGTTTCAAATCTTGTACTGAATGACGAATTATGGACTCAAGAAAAATTTAATTTGGTCAAGATAGATTGAGCTTTAACCGTCTAAAGAAATTTATGAAACAGTTATAGTGAAGGGAGTAACATTGGTAATTAATTAAAAAAAATTCTTGTCTCATTTTGGATTTATCTATTGATTTGTGATTATTATTAGTTACTTTGTTATCCTAATCTATTTTAATTAGGATAAAATCAAATGTAAATTCTGAATTTGAATTGTTCCAAATTTTCTAGCTTAATTCAGTAGTTAGATTAGTCAAAGATTTTAATTAATTTAAACTAGTTGGATTGCATAGTATTTATTTGGAAACCATAATTTTGGCCGGATTGTATATTAATGAAAATGGATTAGTTAGATTTAATGAAGAAACATAATGAATAATGTTGAACTCGAAAAATGGTTCTGACACGTAGCCAATAGAACGAGGTTCCACGTAAGCTCCTTCTTGTGTACAGTAACACCGTTAGTCACTTGTGACATTTTCCGACGGGGGTGGAAGCAGTCGCGAGCACTTCGACGGTCAAGTCAGTGTTTTCGTTAAGTCGGAAAATATCGCCTAGAGATAAGTCAATAACCGGGACGTGGGTGAGTGTGAAAATATATAATAAAGGGCTCTTTTAAGAAGACTAAGGATACCAAGGTTTCAGGTTCCGATCCCTTCTTACCATTGTGTGGGGGTATTTATACTAGTACATGGAAGAGGAGAACCGTTGGATAAGGGGATACGTGGCTTCATATCCCGGCTGGATCGTCATTTCGTAGGTATCAGTCTGTCAATCGGTAGGTTGACGGACATTAAATGATTTCTGATACAACAATTGAGTTGACCGTTTGTATCCTGCCACACGTCCCATCAGTCACTCAAGGATTCGATTTTGGATAGATTTCCTTGCAAAAGATCTTGGTAGAGGTGTGGTGAGGCGATTTGTGGAATATAGTGAATACGGAGCACGGCCTTTNTCACTCAAGGATTCGATTTTGGATAGACTTCCTTGCAAAAGATCTTGGTAGAGGTGTGGTGAGGCGATTTGTGGAATATAGTGAATACGGAGCACGGCCTTTGCATCCGCTGGGAATGCAGATGAGTTTAGTTCTTCTAAGAGAGGGACGATTGCGTTTTCAGTTCAGATTCATTGTATCAGTCTGTCCACGTGAATTCAGTTCAAACACCTCATCCCGCCACGTGACATCAAATCATTTCGGTCAATATGTGGCGGACGAGGTAGACGGATAAGGTGGAGGGTCCCAGGATGCCCGTAACAAATAATATTAGTTTTCAATTTAGACCAAATTACTATAGTAATATTGGACTCATTTGGTAGCTCTTATTTAATTATATATATCAACTTCGAGAAGAAATTTATTTAGATAAAACAGAATCAAGTTAGAGCACATCATAAAAAATTGTAATTAAATATTTTTTTGCCCTATGATTGATCAGTTACGACCATTTTAAATTCAAAATAGGATTGGCTTTTTGCTAATTAGATAATAAACAAACTCCATATTCTAATTCTAATTACACACAAACACGTTCGTATCAAAGGATAACCTAGAACATCACGTCTGAATTATTTCCAAATCGTTTTAGGAAACCACCATATATACGCGTGTATAAATTATTGACGACAAAAAATTTTGGATAGATTTCCTTGCAAAAGATCTTGGTAGAGGTGTGGTGAGGCGATTTGTGGAATATAGTGAATACGGAGCACGGCCTTTGCATCCGCTGGGAATGCAGATGAGTTTAGTTCTTCTAAGAGAGGGACGATTACGTTTTCAGTTTAGATTCATTGTATTAGTCTGTCCACGTGAATTCAGTTCAAACACCTCATCCCGCCGCGTGACATCAAATCATTTCGGTCAATATGTGGCGGATGAGGTAGACGGATAAGGTGGAGGGTCCCAGGATGCCTGTAACAAATAATATTAGTTTTCAATTTAGACCAAATTACTATAGTAATATTGGACTCATTTGGTAGCTCTTATTTAATTAAATATATCAACTTCAAGAAGAAATTTATTTAGATAAAACAGAATCAAGTTAGAGCACATCATAAAAATTTGTAATTAAATATTTTTTTGCCCTATGATTGATCAGTTACGACCATTTTAAATTCAAAATAGGATTGGCTTTTTGCTAATTAGATAATAAACAAACTCCATATTCAAATTCTAATTACACACAAACACGTTCGTATCAAAGGATAACCTAGAACATCACGTCTGAATTATTTCCAAATCGTTTTTGGAAACCACCATATATACTCGTGTATAAATTATTGACGACAAAAATCAGATCAATAAATTCTCTTACCTAGCAAGAGTTTTAACCTCCAAATCTCACTAGTTTTGATGTTCAAACTGGAGCTAGAGATGAAATAGCTAGAGGGAGATATTTGAATTGCATGCATTTCTTTTTAAATGAGGCGGTATTTATAGATTTTCCTTCAAGATTTTTGGGTAATTTAGTAATCTTGAGAGAATGATAGATGACATCTCCTTATTAGTTATTTTATAATTAATTCAGTTAAGAATCAAGTTTTATTTTTTGGTTCACTTGCCTTTGCTTGCGAGTCTGAAGACAGCCTTGATGGAGGAAATGTTCGCCTACTTGTAGCACACTTCTTAAGCCTTTGTTTCCTTCGCCTTTTGCCTTCACCTCTCTAGATGGGGCAAAGTTCGCGAAGATTCCTTAGTTTAACAAGTAGTCCCCAAAGTCCGATTTTATTATTTATATTAAATCTAGGACTTTGATTGTAAAATATTTTGAGGTCGCAAACCTCACGATGAGTTTGCCTATTATTATTTAGCAGTTAATGCTTGGACCAGATGGTATGTTGTTTTAGTCATTTAATACCAATTAATGTGTGATTTCCAGAAATGTTCCTCCAACTTTCTCCATTTCACTCATGCGCCATACTTATGACCGTTTATTTTGTGTCTTTCCATAGTCAACGGCTGAGATTACATGACATTTTGTATGAAAAAGTCTATTGGGATTCTATAGCTCTGATAGGTTTCATTGAACACTATATATGCATCATGTTGTCATTTGTCTTCATTTTTTCCTAATCATTGAAGATGTCTTTTGATAATTTGTTTATTGTTGAACTTGGGAAGATCTTTTTATCGCCTTGGAATAAATTCCTTACACTCTTTCCTAATTCCAATGTATTTTTCTGATAAATACTTTAAGGACTTATACCATTATCTTATGCAATTGAACAATATTTTATAATTGCCTAATAATCCACCTGCCATGCAAGGAATGGTTTAGAAGCTGGCAAAGAATGGTTTGGAAGCTGGCAAGTACGAGGGATCGTCATGCAAGGCATAGTTCCAGATATTATAACAAACTCTCATGCATTTTCTTCTTACGCATGGTAAACTTCTAGAGGCTGCTTTAGGCAAATGAATCAACATTATTCTTGATCTTTCCCTTATCTTTTGACTCAAGAAGTCTTTGTAGGAATAATGGATGTGTAGGGTGGTTTACTTCATGGAATATGCTTTTGACTGTGCAATAGTTTTATTTCGCATAATGTGCTTTTAGCTATGTAATGGATATAGATCGTATAACATATATTTTGCCTATGTAATAGATATAGCTTGCAAGTGTCATTTACCTTGTAGCTTTCCTTTTCATTAAGGAGAATTTTCACTTTCATACTTTTAGTCAAATACTTATTCCACTTTGTTTTAGGCTTGTACTATAAATAATTAACAAACTTGGTTGGCTTCGCGCAACAGGAATTCAAAAATGAACATTCGCTAATAATAGGAAGACTAACTTTATTGAGTTCGCTCAACAAGAATTTGTTCTCATTTACTTTCTCAAGTATATGTCATTCCAATGATGCTTAATTCAACATCTTTCCTTGCGAGCTTATATGTTTTTGCTCTCACAACTTTGAATATAGTGTATCTTCCCATTTTTGACCAAGCAAGTTGAAACTCATTTCTTTGTCTGCAACAAATACTTTTTTAAAGAATAAGTCCCTCACTTTGAAGTTTTCATACAAAACCTTGAGTTGAAATATTTTGCTAGCATTTTCTAATATGCTGCAAGCTTAACTTGAGAATCATCTCGCTTTCCTTCAAGAGGTCTAGGCTCCCATTAGAATGTTTTATTGACAGCCTCCACTTGTCCATTGGCTTGAGGATAATATGAAGAATAAGATGCATGTTCGTTGGGTTTCATATTTTGGACAGTTTAATTATGTGATAAAGCACAATTTCGGGGCCACCAACGGGTTGCTGATGCCTTGAGTTGGAGAGCAGCTTTGCTAGTTATTGTAAGTAATGAGGTGGCTAGATTTGAATTCTTGTAGGGGCTTTATGAAGAAGATGAAGACTTTTGGATCATTGTGGGCAAAACACTTAGCGAAACAATCAATGGGGGATTTTGTAGTACATGATGGATTTTTGTTTAAAGGTGATTCGATTGTGTATTCCGCGCATGAGAAATTAATAAGAGAGTTGCATGATAAAGAATTGAGTGGTCGTTTAGGTCTAGACAAGAATTAGCAGTCTTGAGGATCGTTATTATTGGTCGCAGTTGAAAATGGATAGTTAAAAGAAGAAAATACTAAACCAATTAGAAAAACAAGAGAAAATTTTAAACCAATTAGAGAAGTGAAGAAATAAGAAGAATGTAGAACAATCCTATTCTATTTATAATAAGATTTATAGTTGTAATAGGTTTTAAATGAGGATTTTATTAGTTTCCTTATATTAGAAAGATTAGAAAATAATTTTGCATATATGTACAAAGGCTTTGTACACTTTTTCATAATTCAGTTTCACTATTCAATTCTTGATTAAATAAGATATTTCGGTTTTTCAATTAATTGGTGGATTCCAATATTTATTTGGTGGATTTCAAATATTTATCATGTCTATTCGAGCGAAGTTCAAGCAAACACACGTTCGTGTGTTACGAACAAAAATCATTATTATTGTTCACGTTTTCGTCATGCGTAAGAGCATGCATGTTATAACATACAATTTGATAAAAGTATGGTTGGAGATTTGTTGACAACGAAGTCCTGGAGATTTTTTAGGTCAATAAACCCTTAGGACAAATTATATCCAAACGAGACTCGAAAATCACTTGGTCTCATGTCAGCCCTTATACTAATTATTCAACCTTTAGGATTAAATTATTCTTAACAAGTTGAGACATCCTGGAAAATCACTTGGTCTCATGCCAGCCCTTATACTAATTATTCAACCTTTAGGATTAATTATTCTTGATAAGTTGAGACGTCCTGGAAAATCACTTGGTCTCATGTCAGCCCTTATACTAATTATTCAACCTTTAGGATTAATTATTCTTGAAAAGTTGAGACGTCCTCAGGCAAGTCTCATTAACCTATGGTTGATCGATAATATTCATTGGGTTGGACTCGACTTTTTTATAAATTTTATAGCAATCAATGAACGAGGATTTGGCTCAACTCAACTCTCAGGATTAAGTATGTTTCCACAAGTTCGAGACTTGAACTTGATTGTGCCCTTAGGAGGATTTGTGCTCGTAGGCTCAACTTGATCTTAGATGGAATTGTGCTCAAATGAGGTCAACTCGATCCTTCAAGGGAATTATGCCCTAGACTCGACCTTGGGACAATTATTTTCAAACGAGGTCGAAACTCGTTCACGGCTAGACTTAATCCTTTCTTTATGTTCAAACGAGGAGGTTGCTCGAGCTCTAATATAAAATAAATAATTGTTAACTTAGACGTGCTTCTATAATTTGGACAATTTGAAGTGGAATGCACATATTTTGGACAATGAAAGGAGAACGAATGAAATTACTAACGAAAAATAAAATAAAAATAAAAGAAAACAAATTGATCAGAGATAAAACTTGGCAAATGGTACAAAGAAAAGTCACTTCAAGATTGATGTCATTGTTTGCGGCCGTTGCTGCTTTCTATAGAACTTTAATTGAATTCTTGAATAGGTAAAGATATGGTGAAAGCAATAAATGAATAAGTGAATTACTTACCCAATCTTGGCATAGGATCAAGCATGAAACCAAATACTTCATCAAGCACTACTTTCATATGAGAGCTTACATTCCTTTTTCTAGGGAGAGATAATCTACATACATAATGTTAGTAGATAAATGTATTTTAAAAAAAATTTACCATTAAGGTACAAAAGCTTGAAAATGAAAATTATTAGCCATACCGAGTAACTTGTCTCTTTAACATTCAGGAAACACCAGTAGCAACCTTTCCATCTCTTGTAAGTACACCAACTGCTCTTGTTGCACTTCCAGAGGTATATAGTGTCTTCTTCCAGAACTTTCAGAAAGTATTTGTGAATAACAAATGAAGCATGAATTTTGCTGATTAATATTGTTTACCTAATTAATGCTGAAAGACCCAAGAAGGTAACAAATACCTTATGTGTTTGACACAAGGTCAACGAGACCTAAGATTACATGTTAAACATGTGTTCTTCAAAAGTTGTATTCCAGCCAAAATTCGCTTTCCAAATTTAAAAAAATACTACATAACATAGATGTAATTACAGCTGCTGCTACTGCCCTACTACTCATATATGCTGGCTTATGTTGGCGGCTTGACTCAACCTTGTTCGATCATATTCCCTCTAAGGACCGAGACTTGATCTTGACCATAATTTATCTTAAGAGCAAAGTCGAGGCAGGTTGAGTCACGGCATTATTCAAGTATAATTCCCTTACAAAAGCATAGTTTAAGTACAAGGGATTTTTTATATCTACCTACTACAATTCATAAGGGCTGATTTGAGATTAGTATGTCTCAATCCCGAACGAAGCATTATTTATCCTAAATCTTAAGTAAAATCTTAATTTCGTTTGAGCTTAATTCCCTTTAAAGGTCGAGTCAATCTCAAATCTCCAACCTCATTAGAGAATATATCATCATCTTATGGTTAAGTCAAGGCGAGTCTTGACCAAGTTCATATAATGATATTAGATTCAATTTGCCTAGTTTTAGCATATTCCCTGACCAAGACCGAGTTGAGCCTTTTTGACTCTTGACCTCATTTGTGTCAATAGAAGGCCATAAATTCTGCCTTGTTAATAGCTATTAATCTAGGCTGTATATACTCTCATTAATAGGAGAGGAGATTTAGCTTACCATGTATAGCTTCCTAAAATGACTGTGTAATTAGCATGTACAAATTTAAGTTTCCTTGTATAACTAGCAATCATGCCTATATAATGAAAGACCTTCTCAAAAGAGAGGACATTGGGAACCATTCTGTTATGGTATCAGAGCTATTCTCTAAGAAATCTCAGTCCTAGTTTTAGCCTCAGTACTTATGGAGAAGTCAGATAATGTTTGTGTCACTTTCACTGGCAAAAATTATGCTGCTTGGGAGTTTCAATTGGAGACCTTTCTCAAGGGTAAAGCGCTGTGGGGACATATAGATGGCAGCAACAAAGGAGATCTGCTGAAAGGTCTATGGCCGACAAGGCAGCTTGGGATGCTAAAGATAATCAAATCATGTCCTGGATTCTTGGCTCTATGGAGCCTGCGGAAAGGTCTGTGGCCGACAAGGCTACTTGGGATGCTAAAGATAATCAAATCATGTCCTGGATTCTTGGCTTTATTGAGCCACATCTGATTCTTTCTCTGTGTCCTCATAGGTCTGCAAAGGCTATGTGGAATTATCTTAAGCAAGTCTATAACCAAGACAACAATGCTAGGCGCTTCCATCTTGAGTTAGCCATTGCTAACTATACTCAAAGGGGATCTATCAGGTCAAGACTACTACCCTGGTTTTCTAACTCTGTGGAATGATTATTCCTACCTTTTACAGCTAAGGTCTCTGCAGAAGGATTGGAGTCAGTACAACATGTACACAAAATCAACCAAAGAGACCAATTTCTAATGAAATTGAGGCCTGATTTTGATTCTATTCGTGCCTCTCTAGTAAATAGAGATCGTGTTCCAACTTTGGAGGTCTGTTTTGAAGAACTCTTGCGTGAGGAACAACGCCTCAATACTCAAAATATTATGGAGCAGTCTCGTATTGCTTCTAATACTGTCTCAGTTGCCTATGCTGCTCATGGCAAGGGGAAGGGTAGTGACATGAGCACAACACAGTGCTATAGTTGCAAGAAATGTGGCCGTATTGCCCCTAACTGTCCTCATAAATTTTGTAATTACTGCAAGCAGCCATGGCACATTATTAAGGACTGTACTATTCGTCCGTCACACTCCAACAAGGTCTATCATGCTGTTGTTACCGGTGACTTACAGCCAGCTATGCCTGCTGCTACTGCTGCCACTTCTGATGTTGCTTTACAGCCTCCAGCACCTTTTCTAACTCGAGAAACGGTACAAGAAATGATTGTGATTGCATTTTCAGCATTGGGTCTTCAAGGTACTGGTTCTTCATCTCCCTCTTGGATGTTAGACTCAGGTGCTTCTAATCATATGACTAATTCTCTCCATGGTTTAAGTAATGTCAGAGAATATTGTGGCTATTCACATATTCAAACAGCCAATGGTAGTGCTCTACCCATTGTGGCAGTTGGTGATGTGTCTTCTTCCTTTAAGGATGTTCTTGTGTCACCTAATCTCTCTGTGAATTTAGTTTCTGTTCGCCAGCTAGTGGACCAAAATTATGATGTACATTTTATTCATGGTGGTTGTGTTGTGCAGGATCAGATGTCAGGGCAGTTGATAGTGAAGGGGCTTAAGTATGAACGTCTCTTTTCTCTACAACTACCTGTTCCACGAAGCCTACCTTCTTTCTCTGTACTATCTTTACTTTGTAATAAGTCTAGAGTGTCAAATGAAGTCTGGCATAAGTGCATTGGTCATCCTAATTCTAGGATTCTATCTAATTTGTTGAAATCTGGTCTATTGAATAACAAAGAGCATTCTTCTTCCAATGTGTTTTCTGATTGTGCAACTTGTAAACTTGGTAAAAGTAAGACTTTACCCTTTCCTTCTGAAGGAAGTAGAGCCACCCACAGTTTTGAGATCATTCATAGTGATGTCTGGGGTATTAGTCCTATTATTTCTCATGCACAACACAAATATTTTGTGACATTTATCGATGACTACATCAAATATACATGGGTGTATTTCTTGCGGCACAAATCAGAAGTTTTTCATATGTTCAAACTGTTCTTAGCTCTCGTCGACACTCAATTTTCTGCTGCTGTTAAAATTCTTCGGTCCAACTCGTGTGGGGAATATATGTCACATGAGTTCTAATCTTTCTTGCACTCTAAACGTATTATCTCTCAACGTTCTTGTCCATATACTCCACAACAAAATGGAGTAGCTGAACAAAAGAATCGTCATCTTTTAGATGTTGTCCGAACCATGCTCATCAAGTATTCGGTTCCTCCTAAGTTTTGGGTAGAAGCACTTACCATAGCACTTACCATAGACTTCCTTCCCAAGTTTTGGATTTCGAGTCTCCATATTTTAGGCTTTATTATCACAATCCTACTTATACAAATCTTCACATTTTTGGATGTGTATGCTTCATGATACCCCCACCGGACAGAAACAAGCTTTCTGCCCAGTCCATCAGTTGTGCCTTCTTGGGATATAGTGTCACACACAAGGATTATTTATGCTATGATCCTAACTCTAATCGGGTTCGTATTTCAAGGAATGTGCTATTCTTTGAAAATCAATGGTTCTTTCCTATGTCATCCTCACCGGAGTCTTCCATTGCTTTCTTGCCTTCTTTTGATGACACTTTTAGTGCTCCTAGTATTCAGATTGAAAGGTTCCAGCCAGGCATGGTATACCTGCGGAGACCTCTAGTGCTGCCCCCTTCCGTTCCTGTCTTGCCATCTGCTCCTTTGCGCAGATTCTCTAAAGTATGTGGTCCTCCTGACCATTATGGATTCTCGTCACTTATGGCAGGTACTACTACTTCAGTACTGTCTGCCACTCTATCTTCTATTGCTATTCCTACTAGTTACTCACGGGCAGTTAAAGAGAAATGCTGACAGCAGGCCATGCATGAGGAACAATGTGCTCTTGAGGCTAATAAGACTTGGGAAGTGGTGGATTGTCCTGCAGGTGTGACTCCACTTGGATGTAAGTGGGTCTATTCTATTAAGGTTAAGTCTGATGGTAGTACAAAGCCCGCTTAGTAGCTCTTGGAAATAATCAAGAATACAGAGCAAATTACGAGGGAACTTTTGCTTCGGTGGTCAAAATGACCACCATCCGCACAATTTTAGCTATTACTACTTCTCAAAATTGGGGTTTGCACCAAATGGATGTGAAGAACGCCTTTCTTCACGGGGATCTCAAGGAAGATATTTAAATGCGTCCTCCTACAGGTTACTTTTTATCCCTACTATGGCAGTGTGCAAGTTGCGTCGCTCCTTGTATGGTCTCAAACAGGCCCCTCGTGCATGGTATGAGAAGTTTACTTCTACCTTACTGAAGTTTGCTTTTCTCAAAAGTAAGTATGATGCATCTTTGTTTCATAGCAAAACTGAGATTGGTGTTGTCATTCTCTTGGTGTATGTTGACGACATAATCATCACGGGTATTGATTCGGTTCTGATCTCCCAATTAAAGCAATATTTACAAGACTCTTTTCACATGAAAGATCTGGGATCTCTTACGTATTTTCTTGGTCTAGAAATTATTGTTGGTTCACATGGTATTTTTCTGTCACAGCACAAATATGACCAGGATTTTGTGGCTGCCACTGGTCTCCAGGATTCTACCCCTCTTGATACTCCCATGGAACTTAATCTCAAGCTGTGCAAAGAAGAGGGTGACTTGTTATCAGACCCTGTAGCCTATCGTACGCTGGTTGGCAGCTTGGTCTATCTTACAATTACTAGACCTGATATTTCCTATGCAGTCCAACAGGTCAGTCAGCTCATGGCTTCTCCTTGGCACCTTCATATGGCTGTAGTTCGACGAATCACTCGCTATGTCCATGGCACAGCTTTGCAGGGACTTTACTATCCTGTTGGTACTTCACTTGATCTTGTAGCATAGAGTGATGTTGATTATGAAGGGTGTTGTGACACTCGACATTCTACTACGGGTTGGTGTATGTTTCTTGGTCCGGCTCTTATTTCTTGGAAAAGCAAGAAACAGGACCGTGTTTCTAAGTCCTCTACTGAGTCTGAATATAGGGCCATCTCCCAAGCTTGCGCTGAGATACTTTGGCTCCGAGGGCTATTGGCTGTACTTGGCTTCTCTCCAGGTGGTTCTACTTCTCTTCATGCGGATAATACTAGTGCCATTCACATTTCAACCAATCCCATCTTCCATGAACGCACTAAACATATCGAGGTTGATTGCCACTTCATCCATGAGGCGTTTGAAGCTCGGACTATCTCTCTTCCTCATGTGTCTAGCAATCTTCAACTGGCAGATATTTTCACCAAGGCTCTCACACGGCAACGGCATAATTTTCTTACAAACAAACATGCATCAATTTGAGGGGGGATGTCAATAGAAGGCCATAAATTCTGCCTTGTTAATAGCTATCAATCTAGGCTGTATATCTTTCAATAATTGGAGAGGAGATTTAGCTTACCATGTATAGCTTCCTAAAATCACTATGTGTAATTAGCGTGTACAGAATTAAGTTTCCTTGTATAACTCGCAGTTTTGCCTATATAATGATAGACCTTCTCAAAAGAGAGGACATTGGGAACCATTTTGTTAATTTGAGTATGCTAAGGCTTGAGTCCCCATAATCTCGATCTTGTTTGAGCAACACTAATCTTAAGGATAAATTCAAGTGTCTCTAGAGAGTCTCGACCTTGTTAGAGCACAATTTATCATAAAGTTGAGTTGAGCAAAAGCAAATCTTGAACATTGCTTGAGAATAACTTGGAGTAAAGCTGATTCAAGCAAAAGTAAAAGTAAAAGCAAAGTTGTATGAAGAATTTGGAGAAAAGACCTCAAGTTTCTCGCAATGGAGGAGCATCAGATCACACCCGAAAACTAAATTCTGAAAAAAATTGGAAATGAAGTTAATCTTGAAATATTAGCCACCAACAGGAAGATTCACCCATCAGTTAAAGTCAACACAGGTTCTATATGCAAAACGATGTAGCATCAAATGTAAAAATGCTACTAACTCGGTAAAAGCAATACAGAAAATTGAATACATCGTATCAACTATAAATTAATAGATCAAAATAATTGTCATATGTGATTAAAACGTGCTTCTAAATTTTGAACAGCTTTGAAGTGGTATAAAAATGTATGTGTTGCTTAGTTAGTATTTTAGGAATACTAGTTCAATCTAATTCGAAGATATGATGAGATGTAATTGATCAGGCATGCTATTTGAGGCTGCTGTTCCTTTGCACAGAACTTTAATTGAGTTCTTTAATGGGTAGGATATAGCAAAAGAAATTGTTGGAGCGTGGTGTTGAATAATAGTTATTTAAAAAGAAATCAAGCTGTACTAACTATTAAGAAACAATACATGAGTTAGTGAATTACTTACCAATCATGGCAAAGAACCAAGTATGAAACCAAATACTTCAAGCACTACTTGCATTATTGTTCAATCCTTCTTCTTTTTTTGTATCTATCTGCATACATATGTTAGTATTGGCATATAAGAAGTATCACAGAAGCACAGTTCAGCAAGATCCTCAATGCTTCAGTGAAATGATGCTGTTTTTGAAGTTAAATGTCTCGTTTGCATCTCCAACAAATACAAAGATGAATTACCAATTTCTTTGTAAGTATATAAATGTGCTAAAAGAAATTAAGTGTCAAGGCAAAAAGGCTTGAAAAGAAAACATTAATTGCCATACTGAGTAACTTGTCTCCCAGCCCTCGCCTATAACATTTAGGAGAAACAGCAACAGCAGCAACATCCCCATATCTTGTAAGTATGAATTACGCTATGCCTTTGTTAGTATACAAATATACTTAAAAAATGAATTATTAAGGCATGAAGTCTTGAACATAAAAATATTAATTGCCACACTCTGTAAGGCCTAATAACATTCAGGATAAACAACAATAGCAGCAACGTCCCAAATTGATTGGAGCACGATGGAGTAGTATTAAAAAATGAAATTGGAGCATGAAGTACCTATTATTTGACTAAAGAAATCAGAGACTGAAAAGGGCAACAAGGACAGATCTGATTGATATGTTCTTCAAAAATTTCCTATGGCAGTCAACAATCACTTGCCATAATATATATGAAGTATAGCAATTCCTTACCATACTTATTGCTGGCAGGCACGACACAACACTGAACGGAATCTGAGGTGTTTCTTCACCTGAGTTGAGAATCTGATAAATCAGAGTCCACAAATCACATATTCTTCTGCTAGAATATCGGAAGGGAATACAAAGACTGGAAAGCAGGACTATAACTCACTGGATGAACTGAAACCTGCAACTAATAGAAAGAAATCTCAACTCTCAAAAAATCATTTTAAACACTTAAATAAATAGCTTGGAAGCAGAATTAGAGTTCTACATAAATGCATAAATAATGGTATCCTTGCTGAAATAGGGAAGGAAATACAGGACTTTGAAGCAGAATCATTCACAGCTTTTAAATTTCATAATTCTGTGACTTTCAAGATGGAAAATGATGGATTCACGTTCATAACAAAAACCATTCTCAGTGCCACTCGACACTGGAAGCTGATTTTTCTTCTCTGTGATATCCAATATTCGATAATAACTATGAATTTCGAATAATCACATAACTGAAAAAAAGGAAACACAACTCCAATGAAAGATCAGCAAACAAATCTGATGAAACCCAACTTCATATAAAATAATAATAATAATAATAATAATAATAATAATAATAATAATAATAATAATAATAATAATACCCACAAAAGAACCTTCAATATTCATCAACATGCACAAAAAAGAACTTAATCAGATAGACACGGGAATTACATAAACGAATAGAACATTATAACACTGAGAAACATAATTGTTGAAATAACCAAACATAAAATGAAAAGAAAAACCACAACTTATCACTTATCGTTATTTAATCTAAAAACGAAAGCACAAATTTCATTAAAGCTTCAGCAAAACCCACAGAGAATTCACATAGAAATCCAGATAACCAAAAATCCTTCAAGATTCATCCTTATGCACCAACAAAGAACTTACAAGTGAATATATAAAAAAATTAAAGAAACAAAGAGAACATGATACAATTGCTAAGGTAAACTATACATAAAATGAAAAGGACAAACTTATCAATATTCAAACCAAGCACTAACACCATTAAAAGAAGCCCATATAGAATTTATAAAACAAATACAAATAAAGCAAAAGCAAAGTTGATTATCACTCCAAAGGATAAATCCTTGAAGATCCATTCAAATGCACAAGCAAATATTTTAAAGACAAAGAATTACACGAACAACCGAGAATATTAATCTCTAAGCACACCAAACTCAACTGCTGAAATAACCATAAACGAAAAGGAAGAAACACCAAACACAACAAGTAAAGATCCAAAATTGACCATCAATTCAACCCAGAAAAAATCCTGCAAGGTTCATCCTAACGAACCAACAAAAATATTATTGTAAAGATAAAGAAATTATAGAAAGCACAAATTCCATCTCAGCAAAAACGTAGAGGGTTCACAGAAACAAATCCTATGAAACCCAAGTTCATGATCAGTCAGACCAAAAATGAGATCCAAAAAAGATCCTTCTATATTCATCCCAATACAAAGAATGTAATCATAAAGATGAAATTATAGAAACAAAGAAAACACCAAGACCATAACATCTGAAATAACCATACATAAAATGGAAAAGGGGCCTCAAACATAACACAAAAGCACAGTCAACTCACAGAAAATTAACAGAAACAAAACCCTGTATTGATCATCACTCCAAAGAACAAAAGCATCAAAAAGTATGTGATTACAAAGACAATGGAACTATAGAAATAAAGATAAAATTGTCACTCTGAGCACATATTTCTTAAATAACATACTCAAAATGAAAAGTAACCATAAAAAGAACACAAAAAGAACAAATTAAATTAAATGTTCAACCCAAAGAGAATTTACATAAACAAATCCAGTGAAACTCAAGATTGATCATCATCCAAAGAACAAGACCCATAGAAGATCCTTCAATATTCATACAAATGCACGAAAAATATGTAATTATTAAGACACGGGAATTACATAAATATAGAAAAAATTGTCACACTGAGAAACATAATTGTTGTAACCACTGTACATAAAATGAAAAAAAAAAAAACAAACAAACACAAATTCAATTTAAACATTTAGCCCACCGAATTCATGGAACAAATATTGATCATCACTCACAAGGACAATCCATCCAAATTCCAAATGAAATGAAAACACAAAACAAAACCATTAAGGATCAATCACTGAATTTCATAATTCAAGGCAAATGATCAATTCATGTCAATAAGAAAAACCATTCTCAGTGCCATACATAAAATGAAAAGAGAATTCACAAATTTGATTGTTTCTTTGACCCAGGAAAAATCCCTCAAGATTCATTCTTAATGTGCCAACAAAGAACATTAGGCCCTGTTTGATACTACAAATTTTCCATGGAAAATATTTCCATATTTTCCATTTTCCTACTTTTTACGTGTTTGATTGCAAAAATTTTACCTGGAATTCTTTTTCCATCTTTTCCTTACAATCAATGATTTTGTTTTGGTGGTTTTTGATTTTTCAGCTTTTTTTTTTTTTGCAATTGGGAAAAATTCTATACACAATGGTAATTTTTATCACTTTCATTAACAATTTCCATGCACCACAAAGTCAAACAAAAGATATTCGGTATGATAATTTTTTATTTTTTATGCAACTGGAACAAATTCTAGACCCAATGGTAAAAAAAAAAAATTATCACTTTAATCAATGAAAAATATAGACAAAACGGACACTAAACTTTCAACGTTTTTTAGGTGGAAAATTATACTAATCAAACACAATTCATTACAATTCTCAATAAAATAAATTCTGGACAATTCAATTCCCTGTAATTCATTTTCTTTCCACCCAAATTCTACCTTCGCAATTAAACGGACCTTATTGTATTGATAAAGAAATTATAAAAACAAGAGAGAAAATTACCACTCTGAGAACAGAATTTCTGAAATAGCCACACATAGAATGAAAACTCTAATAGAATTCACAAAAACAAATCCCCAAATTGATCACAGAATTTCTGAAATCACCACACACAAAATGAAAACCATAAGAGAATTCACAAAAACAAATCCACTGAAACTCAAATATATTGATCAAGCATATTTATCAAGTTATACTATGAATGAAGGAGAATGAATGAAATTACCGACGAAAAATAAAATAAAATAAAAAGAAAACAAATTGATCAGAGACACAACTTGGCAAATGGTGCAAAGAAAAGTCATTTCAAGATTGATGTCATTGTTTGCGGCTGTTGTTGCTTTCTATAGACCTTTAATTGAATTCTTAAATAGGTAAAGATATTGCAAAATCAATACATGAATATGTGAATTACGTACTTGGCATAGAATAAAGCATGAAACCAAATACTTCATCAAGCACCACTTTCATATGGGAGCGGACATTCCTTTTTCTGGGGAGAGAGCATCTACATACATAATGTTTGTAGTAAATAAATGTATTAAAAAAATTTACCATTAAGGCACAAAAGCTTCAAAATGAAAATTATTAGCCATATGGAGTAACTTGTCTCTTTAACATTCAGGAAACACCAGTAGCAACTTTTCCATCTCTTGTAAGTACACCAGCTGCTCTTGACTCATGTTGCACTTCCAGAGGTATAAAGTCTTTTTTTCCAGAACTTTCTGAAAGTATTTGTGAATAACAAATGCAGCATTGAATTTTGCTGATTAATATTGTTTACCTAATAAATGCTAAAAGACAGAAGAGGGCAACAGATACCTTATGTGTTTGCCACAAGGTCAACGAGACCTAAGATTAAAGGTAAAACATCTGTTCTTCAAATGTCATATTCCAGCCAAAATTCGCTTTCCATTTTTAAAAAATGCTACATAACATAGATGTAATTACGGCTGCTGCTACTGCCCTACTATTCATATATGCTGGCTTAAGTTGGTAGCTTGACTCAACCATGTTTGATCATATTCCCTATAAGGACCGAGACTTGATCTCAACCATAATTTATCTTAAGAGCCAAGTCGAGGCAAGTTGAGTCACGGCCTTACTCAAGTATAATTCCCTTACAAAAGTGTAGTTTTAAGTACAAGCGATTTTTGATTCTACTGAGGGCTGAGTTGAGACCAATATGTCTCAATCCCGAACGAAGCATTATTTATCCTAAATCGCAAGTCTTGATTTCGTTTGAGATCAATTCCCTTTAAAGGCCGAGTCAATCTCAAATCTCGACATCATCAGAGAATATATCATCATCTTATGGTTGAGACAAGGCAAGTCTTGACCCAGTTCATATAACCCTTGTTTGGCCTCCCCATTAAATTAAATTTTAGTTTTCTCTCTCTTCTTATTAATCACACATTTTTCAATGAAATATTATACACGTAAACCTAAAAACTTATCATTTTTAATCACACATTCTTCAAAAAGTTACTATTCCTGACATTATAATTTGAAATAATGGAGCCCAAACAGGAGCATAATGTTATTAGATTCAATTTACCCTAGTTCGAGCATATTCCGTCCCAAAGACCGAGTTGAGTCTTTGTGACTCTTGAACTCATATGAGTATACTAAGGCCTGAGTGGAGTCCACATAATCTCGATCTTGTTTGAGCAACACTAATCCTAAGGATAAATTCATGTGTTAGAAAGTCTCGACCTTGTTAGAGACAATTTATCATAAAGCTGGGTCGAGCAAAAGCAAAAGCAAAATGTATGAAGAAGTTGGAGAAAAGACTTCTTCAAGTTTCTCGAATGAAGGGTCATTAGATGACACCCTAAAACTAAATTCTGAAAAAAACTGGAAATGAAGTTAATCTTGAAATATTAGCCGCCAACAGGAACACCCACTCAGTTAAGTAAACACAGGTTCTATATTCAAAACGATGTAGCATCAAACGTAAAAATGCTACTGACTCAGTAACAACAACACAGAAAATTAAATACTTCCTATCAAATATAAATTTAAAGATCAAAATAATTATCATATGAGATTAAACGTGCTTCTAAATTTTGAACAG
>CAIGRP010006987.1:0-29731 GCA_903798385.1 Fraxinus cuspidata
TGCTACATGTATATAAAGGTTGACATATTGATTTATAATTTGATGAGTTGACAGATTTTGATGTATTAATTTTAACATATTTTTGAAGCATTACCAAATTCTTGACACATAAGGGAATATAATACAAGATGTATAAAATATGTGTACCAGTAAATTAATCCCAATAAAAAAAAACCAACCCGACCATCAAAAGACTAATGCTTATGTTTTATCGCCCCCTTGTTTCTTGGCCTGACTTTGAGCTTGGCCCGAAAGCATTGTTAAAAGACTAAACACTGACCTAATCAAGTTGAGTCATGTCAATTTTTCAATAGCGGTTTATAGACCAACCCTAATGAAAATATCTGCACTCCTTTAAATATAGAATAACGACTCATTTATTTACAAAATATATATATATATATATATATTACANAAAAAAAAAAAAAAGGGTCCAAAAATCTCCCTTTTTGACGTATCAAGCAAATTCCATTATACATCTGACCAAAGCTCGCTTTCAGAACATTGAATGCAATCTAGTCCGTTCACTTGTACTCAATCCGCCCCACACAAGCCCCACATCCCCGTGAATCAAGAAAGGTACGAACAAAACACCTAAGCTTTTCTCAGCTTAAAATCGCCTTGATCATAACAATCTGGAAACCCCAACGTCACCCACCCCACCCACTCCATGCTTATGTAAATTTGTGTTTCTTGTATGGTATTTTCCAAATTTGAATCTTTGGGAATTCAAAAATGGTGACTGTGAAAAGAGGGAGTAGGCCTCCATGGGTTGGACTTGGAGCATCTGTTTGGATGCAAATAGCAGCTGGAAATGCATATAATTTTCCACTCTACTCTCATTCATTAAAATCAGTTCTGGGTTTCAACCAAAGGCAGCTCACTATGCTTGGGGTGGCTAATGATATTGGTGAAAATGTCGGCATACTCCCTGGACTTATATGCAACAAGTTCCCACCATGGGTGATTCTTTCCATTGGTGCTTTTGCATGTTTCTTGGGTTATGGGGTTCTTTGGCTTGCCATTAGCCGTACTGTTCTGGATTTGCCTTATTGGCTGGTAAAGTGTCTGTTCTTGTATTTTTTAGTTTTGCTTACTGGGTTTTATTATAAAGATCTGTTCTTTGAATTGCGTTGTTTGGATTGATGATTGTATGTAATTTTTGGTTTTGAATTTGATTCTTTTTATAATTTATAACTCAACTTGGATCTGTTTTATGTGTTATTGTCTAATGTTTTGGAACTTAGAAATCCACTATTCAATTGTATATTTATAATGAACAAATAAATGGAAACGTTAAGCGATGTGTGTTTTAATTTATTGGTTGTAATAGCTTCCTGAGTTGTCGTCGCAGTTCCTTGTAGTGATGGAAGTGGTCAATCTTATGCCCAAACGACAAAACTGGACTAATTTCGAAACTAGTGATGATGACATGTTTAATGGATTAGGAAGGGGATTGAGCTTTTTGAGTAGGTCCTGCATTTTGGATTTCTTTTACTGGTGATTGCTGGTTGAAGTTCATTCGGCTTTTACTGCCAAAGATAGCTGTAATACTGGTGTAAGATAGATTAGATAGTAATTGGAAGCTGGTTGGGTGATAAAACTTTTAAGGCAAGGAGATTATCCATTTTAACGGTCTTGTGCAGCATTTAATAAAGCATATTTCTGGTGCAAATAATTTTGATTTTCACTAGTTAAAGAGTGATATATTTTAGGTATAAACTAAAAATAAAAGAATATAATTATCGAAGAGTTGTTTTCAATTTCTGTGTTATTGATGCGTTCAATCTCAGTTGGATTGCGATTCTGCAAGCGCTTTTTCCATCTGATTTGTGCAGTGTGAGAGTTTCTGTTCATGAACTGAACTCATTGGAAACAATAGCTGTAGCCTGTGTGTATGATAGCTATACTATAGACCCCTTCACCCCAAACAAAGACTCGATGAAGAAGGATAAATAAAATATTTCTTCATCTTCATGAAATTTGAGGTTATACCTGCTTCAAGAGAAGATGTTCGTGCTTGGAACATCTAAATAATTGGATTGATCCTCCTGTTGTGCTGTATTATTTGACACGTGTATTCCTTTCTTTTCCAATCAGTAACCATATATGTTTGTTCACTTGCAGTTATGGGTTGCTTTATGTATTGCAACAAATAGCAATGCTTGGTTCAGCACTGCAGTACTTGTGACTAATATGAGGAACTTCCCTCTTAGTCGAGGCACAGTCGCTGGTATTATTAAGGGCTATGGAGGACTTAGTGCTGCTGTATATACAGAGATTTTTAGCATATTGCTTAAAAATTCTTCTTCTAAACTCATGCTGTTCCTCGCACTAGGGATTCCTACTCTCTGTCTTATTATGATGTATTTTGTTAGGCCGTGTACTCCAGCTTCTGGCGATGATACTTCGGAAAATTGCCATTTTCTGTTCATTCAAGCTTCTAGTGTCTTGCTTGGTATATATGTTCTTACAACTACTGTTTTGGACGATGAGCTCTCTTTAAGTGCTCCCATTTCTTATAGTTTTCTTGTTCTTATGGTCCTCTTTCTAATGGCTCCACTTGCCATCCCTGTGAAGATGACTTTCTACCCCTCCAGTAGCAGCAAATCCGCTACTCATGTCCAAATTGTTGGACCAGCAAAAACTTCTGACCAAGACAATGGCAATGCAGACAAAATAGAACCGCTTTTGACACCATCTTCATCATCTGCAAACCTCGGAAGTTTTCACGAAAGTGACAGCACGTCCGAAGTGGATATGCTTATTGCCGAAGGAGAAGGCGCGATAAAGAAAAAGAGGAGACCTAGAAGAGGGGATGATTTTACATTTGCTGAAGCTATGATCAAAGCTGATTTCTGGCTTCTGTTCTTGGTCTACTTTGTCGGGGTTGGCTCTGGTGTTACCGTTCTCAATAACCTGGCTCAGATTGGAATAGCTCAATATATGCATGATACAAAGATCCTGTTATCCCTCTTCAGCTTCTTCAATTTTGTGGGTCGCCTTGGTGGAGGTGTCGTTTCTGAATATTTTGTCAGGTTTGTATTTGCATGTTTTAAGATTATCCTATTGCTTGTGTATCAGGAATAATCACAAATTCCTTAGAAAATTCATTTATTTTTTTCAGTTTGATCTGATTTGTGGTACTATCTTATTTGCAGATCAAAAACGATCCCTAGGACAGTTTGGATGACTGTTACACAAGTTATAATGATAATTGCATATCTTCTTTTTGCTTCAGCTCTCAACGGCACTCTTTATACTGCAACTGCGTTGCTGGGAATCTGCTATGGTGTTCAATTTTCTATCATGGTCCCAACAGCCTCCGAGCTATTTGGCCTTAAAAATTTTGGTATGATCTTCAATTTTATGTCACTAGGCAATCCACTCGGTGCATACCTATTCTCGGGTCTCCTTGCGGGCTTTCTATATGATAATGAGGCATCAAAACAGCATGCTGTTTCTTGCTTAGGTCCAAATTGTTTTAGACTCACCTTCCTTGTTTTGGCCGGACTTTGCGGTGTTGGCACCATTCTTAGCATAGTTTTGACCGTGAGGATAAAACCCGTTTACCAAATGCTCTATGCCGAGGGTTCCTTTCGGCTACCCCAAAGTTCAAATCATTGAGATGACTATAGTGGTGGACGGCTTTCTTTGGTGGATGATGCACCTCTTGACCGCTACTGTTCGCGTGAAATTTGTAAGCGTACGGGATCGTTGTACATGTAATAATATAAGAGTATCGTTCTTACAAGGAGTAATGTTTAATTTATAGATCAATAGCTACTATTAATTTTGAAGTATAAAGACAAAAAAAGATTTGTAATTTGTTTGTTATTTATTCTAATTCAATTTTAAGAAAGCGATAAAAAGTAATTAAATCTAATGTGAATGCTTAGGGTTAATGTATTTTCCTATTTCCATCTATTTTAATTCTTAATAATTAATTTATTCTATTCATGCATTTTGAAAATCGATAAATTTAATATGTTAAATGATATTTTTCAAAATATATCAACATATGACTAACACGAGATAATTCTATTTCTAGTACGAATTCATATAAAAATTATGCATTTAGTTTAGATTATCAATAATATTGCATGTGTGAAATATATTATTTTAATTTTAACTACACAAGTTGATTTTACCACGGTCTACACTTATTGTAAGTATTCTTATACTACAACAAGTAACTGATTATTCAATTGATGGTCAAACAATCAAATATTGCAATGAGTATGTAAAATCAATAAAAAAGAACTTCCTAAATTAACTTTTCGAATTGATATAAATGAAAATAGAGTTTAAATACTCATTCAATACAAATGAAAAAACTAGCCTAACACGATGGACTTAAATTACAAAAGAAAAATTGGAAAATCATCACTCGGAAAGAAGAAATAATGAAGAATTAGGAGTTTTCCACGTTCTTGATGTGAATCTTGAATTCAGATGAAAAATCTTCAATATTTTATGTCTTTCACCTCCAAAATTGATTAGAATCTATAAATTTTTTAGGTCTAGAGAGATTCTCCGCGTTCTGGACGGATTCCAAGTTGTAAAAGGTGCAAAGATATCATAGCAAAATTTGTTGAAACGATAAAAATGAAAGAAAATCTTTCATAGTCGAAAAACTATACGTACGCATAGTATAAATTGAGTGTACGCATAGTAAAATAATTTTAACTTTAGTCGGCCCATAATGGGATCTCGCGTACGCATGGCCTGTTGGCCTATGCGTTCGCATATCTTCACATTTTGGGGCCAAAATTGCAAATTAGTCCCTGGACTTTTCGCAATGTTTTCTTGGTCCTTTTCACTTGTGATTTGGTTCATTTAGCTTCCAAATGCCTCCAATTGAGTTTGTAGTATCTTCAATATTCATTTCATTTCCCCAACTATTGGAATGCTGCAATTTAGTCTCCATAGTTTTGATTTCACATTTCTTCTCTATATTTAGCTTTTTTTTTCTTCCAATTTTTCATCAAATCATGAGTTTTACCTAATAAACACAATATAACACAAATTAGGCTATATTTTGTCAGAAGAACATTAAAATGCTATCATTTAAGGCCCCCGAATAAATGTTGAAAATATACTTATCAAACCTCCATATTTGAATTTTTGTTTGTTCTCAAACAAAGCTATTATCCAACTTTAAAACAAACAAACAAACAATCATGCAAAAGGATTTAACTAGATAGCCCGACCTTTTATCTTTGGATTGGAATTATGATATTAAATCTACAAATAGCTTCCAGCTCATATTACAAAAATCCATATCCACTTTTTCAATGTAGCACTGACGTGTATGTGTGAAAAATTTAACATAGCATCGTGAATTCACAAGTTATTCTATTCCCGACCTTTAATAGTCAAATATGTTCTTATCCCTGCTTGTGAGATTCACATTACCCTAAACTTGTTCTTTTCATTGTTGTCAAGTGTGTGTGATCCAATGATGAATTTTATACTATCGTCACTTCTCTAATTTAGGTAAATCTCACCATTTGCAGTTCAATGTGTCAATAAAAAAGGAATCTCCATTTAGGGTATGTTTGATGGATATTATTGAGGAAAGAATGTATTTTAAATAGTTATATGATGAAAAATATGTGGTTAAAAAGTAAGGAAATGTTATTGATGTGAAGGAAAATATTATTTTATTGAAAAATGTGTTGTTGAAAATGAGTTATGAAATAATGTATTGTAAAAGAATGTGTATCAAACAAAGGCTAAGTTTGATTGTTTCAATCTTTAGGACTTAATTAGGCTAATAGTCTCTTATCGAAAATCAAATTCCCTATATAAGTGTTTGTGACATGATCAAGGTATTTGGTACGTCTTCTGTTTTAAGTACATGCTTTTTTCTAATTTTTTATATTTTTCCTCAATTTTCCTCTTTTCAACACTTTTTGCTTTATTCCTAGCATTCTCTCCATTAAGTTTTCTAAATGACCCATGTAACAAACTTTATGCTGATAACTCCCAAGTCAGTTAACTTTAGGGAAATAGGTTTTAACACATTTGCAGATTTAATAACTCGAGTCATAAATGCTACAAAGAGAAATTTTTAAATAAAATGAATTTTTTATGCCTTCTTTAGTGCAATGTCCCTCATTAAATACATATCCAAGTAAACCGACTTCTATCTTGAGACTTTCGCCCAATTTCATTGTATTGTCTTTAGACAATCTACACAAGATTTTTAATTTCACACATGAAATCTTCATTTATTAACATCTTCCTACAACAAGGAAATCCCCCCCCCCCCACCCCCCAAAACTATTCTAAATTTGGTCTAAAGATATAAAATTTAGTGATTTTAGATTTAGCATTTATGGTCCACTATTTTAACATATCCAATTATGAATCAATTCATTCGTACACAATACTTAACTTACTCAATATATATCAAATTTCACATGGAAAAACAACAATTAACTAAGCATGCAACACATTCACCATTCATAGATCAATTCATAATTCAATATATTTCTCATTACCAGCCATGCCAACTAACTCACGCAAGAACATATGCAAAATATTTTTGCAATTTTTCAAAATTTTCAATTTTTTTTTTGTATTTTTCTAATATCTAAAACAATAAAACACACACAACAAAAGAAAACTCCCTAACTTAAACTAGATATTATCCTCAATATCTAAAATCCTAAGTCCGCATATAAATGGGCGGGGAAGAAAAGAAAGAAAATTCTTCATGGATATGGTGTAAAATCTAGTGGCTAGCTTGTCCTCTTACTCTCATTGTCTCCTTGGTGAATGTTGGTTTAAATGCTCCAGGACATCATGTTCCTACACAAAGTGGTCAAATAATGTATTAAGGCTAAAAAAAAAAACTTAGTTGTTTCTAGACTCTTCATGGTGGCTTGAAAATACAGTTCTCAGCCCTACACTTGATGCAGTCATTGCATTTCATCGGTTTACCCTTAAGTTTCCAAACAATCATATTTTTACTATTGTTCCTACCAATAATTTCTCCTGCATCTGGCCTACCTTTGTAACTCTCACAATGATCTATTTGTTGACAATCTTCAAAGTAGAAGGGTTGCTTGATTGGATTCTCCATGGTGAAACTTTGCTTCTTATCCTCCACCCTTAAGACTATCTCATTAATATCAAAATCCAAGATAATGAAGTCGGCTTGAAAAATGAACTCTCTTACCTTGATGAACATGTGTTCGACTATTCCGTAGGGGTGTTTCATTGATCGGTCCGCCAGCTGAAGGATAATAGATGCCGCCTTAGGATTTCCCAATCCCAATTTCTTGTAAAGATGCAAATGAATTAAGTTAATACTTGCCCCGAATCAATTAAACAATTAATACCTTGTAAGTTTCTTGTGGAGTAAGGTAGAATGAAACACCCTGGATCTTTAAGTTTGGGAGGGATCCTGAGCTGGATGATCGCGCTGTACTCTTCAAATAGTGCTATAGTTTTATGCTCAGGCAACTTCCTATTTTTAGTCAACATCTCCTTGAAAAACTTAGTGTAGTTTGGGATTTGAAATATAGTGTCAATGAATGAGATGTTGACATGTAGCTTGTTGAGGACCTTTAGGATTTCATGAATTGTTTCTCTAGCTTGGTGTTCTTCAACCTTTGAGGAATTGGGATTGGGTGTGCAAGTGCATTGAGAGGAACGGCAGCCTCAACCCGTGGACAATTTGAGAGCTTTAGTTAATCCTTCTCTAGAGATTCTTCAGACAACTCCACTTTTTCCTCATCCTTAATAGGTACTTCAATGCTTTCCATCTCTTTCCTATTTCCAATGATTTCTGTTGATTGAATACCACTCCCAATAGTGAATACACGAATCTGCTGCACTGTCAACTGCCTTTGCAGTCTTTGAGGGAATGTAATGGATGGCACATAAGCCTTGACAAGGGTGACATGAGTGAATGATGGGATTTCAATAGTTGCATAATTCACCACCTCTACTACTAATACCTGCTCCCTTGAATTCTTCTCTTTGTCACTCGGCAATGTAGCATGTGGTCTGTTAGCTATTACAGCGCTATCTATCCCACTTGTTGTTCCAAAATCTTGATAGAAGCCTACTGATTCTGAAAATTGGTCTCAATCTTTGTAATGTATTGAGATAACAAATCTTTCAGCGACGGCCTTCGCTCTTGTTGATATTGTTGCTGCGGTTGGAACCTTGGTGGTCTATTCTGATAATTTTGCCCTTGATTATTTGCTCGTGATAAGTTTTGTAGCTTGTTCCATTCTGAATGATAACTGTTAGGATAGTTTTGTTGCTTCCGAAAGTTTTGTGCATAATTGACCTCTCTGCTAGCTGACCCATTTGAGTAGAAGCCAACAAGGAACTTGGTGTAATGTGATCTTCCCCCACAACTTGCGCATACCCGGGCTGGAGTTTGTACCCTATTCATAGAATTAAAGTGTCAAACATTCTCGTTATTACCCCCCATTTGTGCTGCCAACGCTATCAATGCGTTCACATTGTGTATACCAGCAGTTTTCCTCTGGACTTTCCTGTCGTTCGGCCACATCAATCGATTTTCTACTATTCTCTCATGCAGATCATAAGCATCTTCCAGTCCATAGTCATTAGCGATCCTCCTACTAAGACATCTACCATGTTTTTGAACTCTTGATGTATCTGTAATGGAAGAGGTACACTTGACCTTGCTTAGAAATGTCTAGATTGTGACACTTTTTGTATAGACTTTTGTATTGTTCACATGCTTCTGGATAGCTCTCGAGGTCCCTCTGTTTAAATGTATGCATTTCATTTCAGATTTGACGAACTCGAGTTAGAGGGAAGAACTTTATGGTAAATTTTTGAACCATGTATTTTCATGACTGTATGCTCCCAAGAGATTAAGATAACATCCATGCTTTTGTGGCCTCCTTTAGAGTGTGAGGGAATAGATGCATTCGAATGCATCTTGTTACATTCCTTCGAGGCTAATCACTTCGTACAACATGATAAAGGCATGTATGTGTTCATGAAGATTCTCTGTGGCATTCCCACAGAACCTGATGTCATGATAATTCTGGAAGAGGTTTATGACATCGGGTCGGATGTGAAAGTTAGCTTGTTCGAAGGGCGGTTAGATGATAAGCTTGAACTGGAGCGACATTGGATTAACATAATCCCCCACCAATGCCGACTAAGCAAGAGGTGGTTGCTAAATTGGAAGTATTGCTTCTTGTAGTGCATCTTGAACTTAATTTTGATTTCCAGCCATTAACCTAGCTTTTCTTTGTTCTCTTCTGCATTGTTTGAAGGTCATTTCAATCTCGAGATCTATACAGAGGATCTTGATCGTATCAGAAACTTGCATAAATCAGTAGAGGCTTGCGAAGAATGAAACAAGAAAATATTAGGTAACTCAATTTAAAGCCCAAAAATAACAAAAAAAAAAAAAAACTTAATGTAAACTACTAAACTAAAAACCAAAAACTTGTTTACGTGAAACTCGCAAGCGTACGGAATCGTTATTCAAATAACAAGATTTGTGAGTTAAGAGTATCGTTCCCACGAGAAACAAGGTCTAGTTTGTAATTCAATAGCTACTATTAAATTCGAAGTATGGTGACATCAAAAGAGTTGTGGTTTGTTTGTTATTTATTCTAATTCTACTCTAAGAAACCGATAAAAAGTGATTAAATCTAATGTGAATATTTGTATTGGATTCATGTATCCCCCTATTTTCATATATTTCAATTCTCAATAATTAATCTATTCAATTCATGCATTTTTGACAGCTGATAACTCTAGTATGTTAAATGTTCTTTTCCAAGATACACCAACCTATGACTAACACAAAATGATCTTATTCTTAATTTGAATTCATATGAAAGCCGTGCATTTAGTTTAGATTATCAATAAGATTGTATGTGTGAGAGATTATTCCTTATTCTAAATTTCATAATTCTAATTACACATATTGATTTTATCGCGTTCTAAACTTATTGTGAGTATTCATACATTACATTAAGCAACTAACTATTTAATTGATGGCCAAACAACCAAATAGTGCAATGAATATGTCAAATCAATCAAAAAACACAAGAACTTCCTAAATTAACTTCTTGAATTGATATAAATGAAAATAGGTTCAAACACTCATCCAATACAATTGAAAAAACTAACCTAACGTGTTTAGACTGAAATTACAAAAGAACAATTGGAAATGTGTTATCTGGAAAGAAGAAATAATGAAGAATTAGGAGTTTTCCATATTCTTGATGTGAATCTTGAATTCGAATGAAGAATCTTCAATATCCTATGCAATTCGCCTTAATTCCACGTTGTTAACCTTGTTCTTCGCCTTCAAAATTGATTAGAATCTATGAATTTTTTAGGTCTAGGGAAGTTTCCAACATTCTGGACGGACTCTAGGTTATAAATGGTGCAAATATATCATACCAAAATTTGACGAAACAAGAAAAATGAAAGAAAATCTTTCCTTGTCGGAAAGCTATGCGTACGTATAGTATAAATTGAGTATACGCATAGCAGAATGATTTTACCTTAGATGTTGTAAGCGTTTCTACATGTATTTTCAATATCTTGTATGTCAATGTGAAGATTTTAGAATGTTAGATTGGAACGAATTTTCAGCCTACGGCATAATTAATATCCTCAAGAGTGAATCTACCATTTTGTTTGGATTCCAGTCTCTTGACACGAGTTCAATTATAAGAAATTTTACGAATAATTGTTTTCTTGGTTGGAGAATCAATTGCTTCTGCGTTTCAGCATACTCGTTGATTGGGACACCATGTTTTACTTTTTTATGAAAGCTTTTCCCAAATATATTTGAATTTTAGCACTTCCAGGTTTCTGCTATCTATGCTTTGTCATTTATTATTGCTATGCTTTTTTATAACATATGGGTGCTTAAGCTTTATGGTCTTAATAAGGAATATTCTCATAATTTTGCTGTGAGAGGTGTGAGCTAAAAACAGTTCTGATATGATTAGATACACAAGCAATTGCTAGATACTCGACACTATCATTGATTGTGTTTTAAAGTGAAATCAGAATGATAGTATTGTTGTGTACACATGTAATACGCACGATGATATCTATGCGCGTAAGTTTCGCACACGTACTTATGACCTGTTTGACATAGCTTTTGAAAAGTCTAAAGGCGCTTTTGAGACTCAAAAGCTACCTTTGGACCCATTTGGCTAATTTTATAGAAGTGTTTCTTTTAGTTAGAAAAGTTTTTAGAGGAAATTAGTCCAATATGACTTTCTCTAAAAACACTTCCGGAATAGGAAGTTCTTTCAAAAACTAATTTACAAACAAAAATTAAAGTAACTTCTTTCGAAAACTCTCCCACATAAAGCAAAAGCGAAAGTTACGTCAAATGGACCCTTATGCTACGTAGGAGAAGTACAGGGATGGGGGACAGGGTGACACACACACACTAGAATTAGCCATCATTCGTGGAAATAATATTGTCTGGTGGCCGATCCTTGACAGGGGGACGAGAAATATTGAAACTCGAGATGAAAGATGAGCAGTCTAAGCTTAGATTCACACTTTTATAAGGCTGTAAAGATCATATTGTACTCACACTTTCATGCTTGCTTTGGACAGAAGCAGGGTGCCTGTTGAGAAAAAATAAGCCATTATGATTAAAAAACCTGTTGGAGGGTGGCACACTTTAGATAATTGGATGTAGTTACTAATTCATGATGTTTCAATTCTACGAAATTTTTATGAAAATTTTTAATTTTTCATATCCTAAAATTTGGTGTAATTCCTATTGAATCTATAAAGAAGATATATCTGGATCAGGACTGGCCCAACTCTATTTTTTTTTTCTCTCCCCAGTGTTTTCTTTATGTTGGCTTAGGATTTAGGATCTGAATTTGTTTGGATATGACAATATATTAATTTAGATTAACTTTTTAGATTTAAACTTGAGACCTTCCATCAGTTTATACCAAAATATGTATTGACATGAATGAAAAAATTCTCATTAGAAGCATTCATGACATAGTTTCGTGGTGGCCCGGTTTGGAACGGTCCGATCTAATGCTTAACAAGCGTACAAAGGTCTGAACTCGGCATGACTTGTTGACATGGTTCGGGACGGATTAAAACGTATCCACCTAACCTATATACTTGTACAAATTTCTTTTTTTACAATTATTAGAAAATAAATTACTGTAGTGAATGAAATTCAACGTTATTATTAAAATAATTGTGCTGTGAATTACTATGCATTTATAACTTTACTGTTAAATTTTGCTATATAGATAATAATTTAATTAAATTAACATTTTACTACTCTAATTCTAAGGTTTTTTAGGCATGCTCTTAAACTAAATTTACAAGCGTATCTAAAAATTAAATTCTAAAATTTACAAAATATATTTATTTATTTATATTTTTTGCAATAAAATTTACATTTGCTTCTTATTGTATTTGTGTGAAATTTTATTTTAATTGTTAAAATGGATAAAATTCATTCCATGTGCTACAAAAAAATGAGAAGTTGTAAGGATTCTATAACTTCTATAAAGAAATCTGATTGGTGACTCAAATGTTCACTTATGTGTGGACACCTCCTGTGCTAAATGCTAATTTTCCCAATTAACGAGAAGTATTACTGATCGTTAGGTTTTACATTTTAGTGCTATTTTTGTCAAAGTTCTTATGATCTGGACTAGGACTGGCCAAACTTTATTTTTCAGAGTTTTCATAAGGCCTTGGATGGGTCCGATATCGAGTTTGGCTTATTATATGATTTTGCTTCATTTTATATTTCTCGCGCGTACTAAAAGCAAGTCACTCAACTCAGAGTTCAACGAATTAAAATAAAAAAAATTAAAATAAATTTATTAATTTTTTTAAATTAAATTCATCTTTTATTACAAAAATTTCATAAGTTGAATTTTACGTTTAGATGATTTATGTAGCTCATGCTATTTTAAGATTTCAAAGGCCTTTTTTTTTCTTTTGTGCTAGCTCATGATCTAAACGAGTCCCAATACACCTCAGTACAGGTTCCTCGATGCTGAGGACATCCTCGAAGAGCGAGGGATTTCATGACATTTTAAATTGGTTGTCTTGTATTTCTAATAAGATTTCAACAGCCTTACATAAATTCCTAAATGCAAGGCCGTTGAAATCTTAAAATATGATTGAAACCTTTGTGATACAATAAAATGTGATCTCAATAATTTCTTCATGACAATTCGAAAGATAAAGTAAAAAAATCTTAAACATGGTGGCATTGTGCAAACTATCATCTTGAAGTATCTTTCGTTTTTCAAATTATGTAATATAATTTGTACTTTCATGAAACTATTAATTATGTAATAGTAGGGACCGAAATTGGGTTTATTAATTTTTAATACCGATGACTCCAAACTCCCGGTTCAGATTGAGATAAGCCTACATGATCCGGAGCAGCCACCCAATTCCCAAACCAAGAGAAAGCTTCCGAATTGATGATGATGTAAAGATTGATGGAAGAGAGGAATGCAGATTGGTAGAGCCAATTGAAGTTAATGAAACAAAACCGACGGTGAGAATAGAAGAGGAGCACAAATTGAAAGATAAAATCAGCATAACTAATAAACTCGATAAGAGATAGAGATACATCTATACTTTGTGCAGTCTTATTGTAATATTTTAGTTTTGTGTGGCGTTTTTATCCATGCTAACCCTTCGTACAGATAGTTGGATCGTAAGTAACAATTGATTTAATTTGTCTCAAGAGAGAAATTTTACATTTGAGGAATATCAACTATCAACCTAAAATAAAAATGAGTTATCTATAGTTGAGGATTAAAATAGGTTAACAATCGTGAATTGGGTATCCTAATGCCTTTCTTGAATTGATTAATCTCAAGACTTTGTAACTTACTTTCGTAGATAATTAGATTTAGTTTAAAATCACTTAAAAAATTAATTGTGTTTTTTCTCGGATTAGAAATAGTATTAATTATAGTAAAACACGTAAATAATTAGTGTGTTTGAACACTCTATTCATTACTTTACTACTTGTAATGATCAATCAACCTGTGGGATAAATCGACAACAACCTTGTTCTTGTTGTGCCAAATACTTAGCCTCGATATCATATCCAAATAAAAGTCTGACATAATCTTGAGGGGCGAAAATTTGCTAGACGTTAAAGAGTATTTTAAAAAAATTATTTTTATTCATAAAAAATATCTTATGCATTATAGAAAATATCTTTAATTTTAGAGAGTCAAAAATTTCATACACTCCAGTAATACTCTCTATTTTACTCTTTATTTTCCCTTTTCAAGAAATATTTATTAATTTCCCTTTCTATTTTATTTAAAGTAATTTTTTATATGTCAATAGTCGATAAATTTAAATGTGATTTAAATAATTTAAGAAGTGTAGTATTGAAATATGTGACTTATTAAATGCAATAATTATACATGAGACTCTAAATTTGGAGAGTCAAATACACTCTCTATTTTAAAAAGTTAAAATAGATAGTTTCTTGTTGTTTATTTTTAAACATTAACTCTTTAAAATAAAGAACATTTTATATTTTTAGAGTCTCTTTAAATTCGTGAATTCTTATATGATTTTAAAACAAAGCCGAGCAGTTTAATATGATTATGAAACATGAAGTAAAGTTTATGTATAGTTCACGTAATTAACCCACTTAATTCTAAGTAACTTATTTTATTGCATATAATTTTTTTTAGTTAAACAGAAGTTCAGTTTAACTTTACTTCAATAGAAAACACACTGAAAAAATAAAATATAATGACCTAATTGATAAAACTTGAATGAGGATACAATTTTCTCGAATAGAATCAACATGTTCCTTAACACTTAAAAGCAGGGGCGGATGCAGAACTTTAAAGTTAGGGGGCACAATCGAACTTGCAAAGAAGTCGGGAGAAATTTTATAATTGAAAATTTACGTCCAAAAAATACCCCATGTAATTTTACATCCGAAAAATTTACATGGGATATGACTTTTTCGAATGTAAAATTTCGAAAATTTTTGGTATCATATTCCATATAAAATTTCCTAATAAAATGAGGAAAATTACATTGAGAAATTTGTATAGCAAAAATAAAAAATGTTAATGAAATAATTGAATTTTTTTTAAATGCGAGTTAGACGTCTTTCTTTAATACTCACGTTTAACGTATTTTTGATATTTGTTTGGACTATTCAATATGCGCATAATGTAGTTCTCGAAATAAGTTTTGAGGTGATATAAACAATTTGTAAATTCGATTAGCGTACGATCGTCAAAGAATTTTTAAAATTAGCATGTTATCGTAATTCAAATTTATTGTGATTTTGCCCATATTTGGTGGAAATTAAAATCAATTTTTTTGTAAATTTTGATAAAAGTAAACAATTATGGATTTCATGAAATATGTTATTAAAATTAATTATTAATTTTGATTTAAATTAAAATTTAGATTTCAATCTATATAAAATAAATAAATAAATAAAAATTCTCAAAAGTAGGTGGGTACTCCCCCGCCCCCCCCCCCTCCCGGACCCCCTTGGTCCGCCCATGCTTAAAAAGAGATTTTAAATTTTTTACTTTTAAATGTAAACTCAAATTTTAAATCACATTTCATATTAATTCTTGATTTTTTCGATCGACCGTTCAATCTTATCCATTGTGCTTACATTGATTTATGCAACAAGAATATGACAAACTCAAAACTTGATCCTTATCCAAACCATGCAAAGGACAAACTCAATGAACATCATACATATGTGGAAGGGCGACATTATAGTCGCATGAACAATTTGTGTACGCCATTTGAAATAAAGGAAATTAAACATAGTATTCGCGTGGAACCCGCATGAAACCCCAACTTGGTCCCGTGTCAACTACTTAACTGGATATATGACCCCGATTTTCCCATGTGGAGCCAACCTCAATTTAACTTCATACTGAAAGTATAAAACAATCTATTTCTTGTCGGGTGATCATTATCCGTCTAGGTAACAATAATATCCGATTTTTGTAACGTGAATTCCACTCGATTAAGCTTCATCTTGAAAATAAAAGATAATGAGTCTTAAGTGACAACAATCCCCTAATTAAGGTAAGGTTTACCGACATCTAGACAGGTGTATAAATTTCTTAATCATGTTCCATTGACCAGTAAGAGATAAAAAAAATATCAAACCTTGATATTTGTAAGTAGGAAGGGTGATTGTATATATTGACTACATCATCATAATCTTTCTTACTCCAATGAGCTATATATTAAAAATAAGGATTGAATTATATTGTTTGTAAGCATTGTCGACAGTTTATATGGTATTAGATCATCGCCACATTATCTGATAAATAAAAATGCATCCTAAATTTATATATTATCGTATTGACTGTTATGTTCCAATAGAATCACTACATCGCGTTGGTCAAAGACTTGATTTAGTACTTATCAAGTTGGTCAAGATAGTTGAAGGAAAAATTGGCCCACCAAGTTGATGGTAGAGCCGTTGGCTCCAAAGACACTACACTCGATATGTAATTATAATGAGTATGATCAAAACGGATGAAGTAAAATGATTTTATTATGGGAAAATTTCATAAGTAAGGAATTAAGTATCACCCATTTCAAAATTAAGAATTGAGGTTTTAAATTTCAAAAATCAGATTTTTATTAAATTTTATTTATGATTTAATTAATTAATTATAGATATTAAGGTCACATATCTATAAGTTGGTCACAAATTAACCATTTAATTAATCACATATTATTTTTAGGTCACAAATCAGAATTTTTATATGTTACAAATTATTTTACGATCACAATTAAAAAAATTTATAGGTCACACTTTGTTCATCGATCGCAAATTTAAATTTTTAAAGTCACAATTTATATATCGATCACAAATCATAAATATCATAAGTCACAATTTATTATACAGTCATAAATAATCAAATTACGGTCACAAATTAACAATTGTTTAGGTCACATATTATTTTTTTATTACAATTTATCTTTTTTATTGGTCACATATTGTTTATTGGTCATATGTTAACCAATTTTATGGTCACAATCAACCAAATATTCTGTGACCACCACCAAAGCTGGCCACAATCACCTCGCCACTGCCTCCAACAGCAGCACCACCACCGTCGCTGCCTAATAGCAACTTCACCATCTCAAATAAACCAACACCACAACCACCGTCACCACCACCAACAAACTACCACTTTCAACTTCAAAACCACCACCACCACCAAGAAGATCCACTGCCGTCGCAGCTGTCAAAACCATAGCCACCACCAGATCCTACATAATCGCCGCTACCAAACACCACCACCACCACCACCACCACCACAACCCCCATCCACCAACTGAAAACACAACCCAAAAATCTCATACCAGATCGCGGCGGTGCACATCTTGACCATGACGACCAGCAAATCCTGACCACAGCATAAAAATAACTACCACCGCTAATCATGATTATCGTCGCCGCGCACGTGCGCGAGTGCACACACACTTACACCCCACCACCGCACCCGCACCCACGGCAACATAGCCGCACACAGCACCACAGTCGTGAACCATTGTCGCACCCATAAAGCTCTCTGGTCCTACCTCCACACCGCACACCTCCACCACCACCGCACTACACTAACATCACCACCCTCACTAACGCCAGATCCACCATCACCGTAACAGTATAAAAACCACTCACCGCTTCAGACCTTCTTACACGAGATGACGTCGACGCTACCGCCGCCGCTCGTGTCGCTGTGGTGTCATGTTGCAGTCTCGCCGACGCCATAAAGAGAGGATGGAGGGAGGGGAGAGATGTATAGGCGAGATGGAGAGAGGAAATTAGGGTTTGGGTATATAGATTAATATTTAATGTAATTGTAATAAATAAAATTTTATTTAAATTATATTAATTATTAATTAAAATCTGATTTCTGTATTATGAAACTTGATTTATGAAAATGGAATTTTAAAACCCTGTCAGATTGTAATTTCCTCTTTTATTATTTGTTATAATTTGTCGGTGGGCTGAATATGTTCACACTTTTATTGTCATATATTTTATTTTTATTGTTAATACAACACTCCTATTTGGCTCTATTAAAATTAGTTTTGAAGGAAAAATATATTTTGAAACAGTAATTTTTGGAAGAATGTGTGGTTAAAATGAAAAAAAATTTAATTTATGTGTAACATTATTTTATTGAAAAATATATTATTAAAAAGATAAAAAAAAATATATTAAAAGTAAGATGGAGCCTAAACAGGGGCAACATGTCATTATAGTAGTTAAAAAAATGGGTGCTACTTGTATAGCAGGGTTTGCAGTCCCATCACAAAAGAGATTCATGATTTTTTTTTTTATATTGGGTATGGGTCCTCGTATCTGTCCATCAATTTTGGTATACAGTTAGCCACTTGGTGACCCCAAGTTTTAGTGAAGTCGGCCATTGGTTTTGCGATTGGTGGGGTGTAAGACCACATTAATGGACTATGAACAACCGACTTTTTATTTTCTTAATTTGGAAGTAGCCCAACTGCCAAATAAAGATGAGAAAAATAATAAATGTTACATTAGATACATTGGATCAATATCGTACAATATTTTATACAGTATTGTTCAATATTGTATATTTGATATATATTAATAGCTTATTCAGTGGTCGATAAGGATAATACGTACATATAGTAGGATCAAATTAACTCAAATCTTGACATCTTAGATCTTGAACCATTTAAGTCATGTCACCTCGAATTTCGAGTAAGTAAGAGAAAAAAGAGTGGGTGGGTAGACCCAATCGACATCCAAAATTTAGTGAACTGTGTTATTTAGAGTAATGCTTTGATAATCAAGAGAATAATTGTCCAACATATGCATATAGGACCGTCTTATTGAGATTTTCCCCCTTAAATATTTTCCTTAATGCCAAAGAATACACTAATATGTTGAGCTATAATCGAATTCATTACATTCTTATCTTAAAAGATAAGAAATATCTTCTACGTGTTTTAGAAAATAACAAAAATATCTAGGATAATCACAAAAGTGGGACAAAAGTCCACTCTCTTATCTTCCTAGTATCCCTATTCATTTTCACAAATTTGTTTACAATTTAAAGTATGATTGATGAGACATTGGGGTTGAAATGGCTAAAGCATGATATAAAGGACCATAGTTTGTTGTACTTTCATTGGTTTAGTATTTTAGTGTGGTACACCTATTAATGTACCAAACTTATATCTAATACTATATAAAATTGACAATTGATGATTTAATCCAATCACTCAATTTCCACAATAGCACTAATATAATTGTCATTACAATTCTACTAATCAAACTAATGGAAAAAAAGGACATGATTATTAACCTCAACAAAATGTTGAGTTGACTTCAAAGGTTTAATTACTTGACCAAAAATACTAAAATCAAATTTTAAATGTAAAGTTAAAAGAAAATAAAATTGGAAAAAGATATGAAGTCCTAAAAATAATTACATTTTTAATAGCTACGCCTTCAATTTTTGAAATACTTGACATCAATTCTTAATCCTAGTTCAAATTTCAGAAGCTAATTTGCAGTCCTTCCCTGGTAGAACGAAATCAATGAAATTGTGACAATTTGATGGTCGTTGATTCAAAAATACAACACTTCCCTTTGCAAAGACAAAGGTTATGTTGTCGATCTCATCGAGAAAAATTGTTTTCTATTTTTTTAAAGTTAAAAGTAAAATAGTTTAATCTTTTTTTCTTTATAATAAATATGGATAGACAAGGTATATTTTATCTGTTATTATATTATATTTACTTACTTAATTTTGTTTTTGACATTATTAACTGAAACGGTCAGAAATTTTAAATTACTTTTCTGAATATAATTTAATTACCGACATAATTTTTTAGAATACAATTAGCCATAAAATTATAAAGCAGGTAATTTTCATGTTCCGCCATTATTATTTAATATACCGTATAGTCCATGTCAATTTTTACGGTCCACCATTTCGCCTCCCCGTCCAAACGATGAAAAATACCTGCAAAAATACAAAATAAAAGGATCAGTCACAATAAATATAATTAATAAAATAAATAATAAAAAAGAAATGCACACTCAAAAAAAAAAAAAACCTCATTGGGTCTAAAAATAAATAAATAAATAAAATCTTAAAAAATAAAATTATAATTAATTACGCACAAATATACTTTATAATAAAAGAATAAAACGAGGAAAGCGTCAAACGGGGAACGGGATGATCAACTGGAAAAAAATTATGATTTTTTTATTGTAAATTTAAATTCTGATTATTTTTGAAATTAAGTTCAGTCAATAATTAGAATTGTTAATCCGATAATTAAGTTGAAGTTAAGAATCTGATTATGGAAAATTAATTGCAGCAGGTAATTTTTTATATTTATAAGAACGTATAAAATATCTGTACATGAACATTGATTACTCAGTAAAGAGGTTTCGGATCCTATCGGATTACGGAGTAACAAAAAGACCCGTTCCGTTCGATTCGTCAAAGTGACGTCATCGCCGCCGCTCCGCCACGATACGCCGTTGCATAATATACCACCGTTCAATGATCTTCAGCCTTGGACATGGCGGAAAGCCGGCTTTTGCGTGGCTGAAAGCCGGCGCGGCGGCGCTGCTGGTGGGAGGAGGGACGGATCAACGCTGCCAAAGCTCTCTTCACTAAATCTCCTTCCACAGTCCCTATCCTCACCAGAGAATTCGTCATGGCGGAACGACGCATGTTCAACCGCATAGGAGATGACGCAGTTTGAGAATGAACCGAATTTTGGCTCGCGAATCCTTTGTGTAAGCTGCAACGGAACGAACCGGGGTGGTTAGTGGGGGAGCACATACAGGTCCTCTTCTGGCCGGGGGCGACCCGAGGATTCTCCCGGCTCGACACGGAGATTGATCGGTTCGGGGAGGTGGTGAAACGAAGAGAGCGGTTCGTGTAGTTACTGAGATTTACGCGGGTGGGAGAAGTGGGCCTCTGGAAGGAGCGGGCGGTGGTGAAGGTGGAAGAGGTGGTGGAAGCGAAGGAGGATGAGCCGTAAGATGATTGCGCGTGCGAGGAGCGTGAAGGGTAATGGTGGCTGATTCTTCCGGAAGGTGAGAGTGATCGGAGAACTGGTCCGCACGATTTACGTGGGGAATAAAGAGCCGCCATTAGTATTAAATTGCTTTAAGAGACTGCTTCTTGAAAAGGGGTTTCCAAGCTTTCAATTTGGCAAACCGGACTTCACTCCGGCTTTGTATTTATAGAGTTAGAAAAAAGATTTTTATTTTTTATTTTTTTGTTGCGTGTGTTGGGGGTTGGGGGTGGGGGTAGGGTACGGGGTGGTTTCCTAGAGGGTGGGGGCATCTATACCTTTCGTTTGTGACTTTTCTTTATAGGGTTTTGTATTAATTGCACTTGTGGCCCATAATTCTAGAGAAAATAACATTGAAGAGTTCTTGTTTCAAACTTTTGAAATTTGTTAGAGTAGCAAAAATTGACTCCATTCTTTGAGGGTGGTCCAAACTTGGTAGGTCCTAAAATTTTGATCACGAACTTTCCTTGTTATAGCAAATCGTTTTCCAAGTGTAAAAGGTTATACAGTTTTCTTTCGTCGAACTTGTAAAAGAAGAAAAATATTATGTACATTCAATCGAAACTATAATTTTCAACTAATCACTAAATTTAAATTAATATTGTTGAAGCATTCCAAACCTATGTCCATCAATCTAAATTAGAAACTTAAATATCTTGAATTTGAAACATTCAAATATATTAAGCTAATGTAAGATACTAAGTCGGGACTCGAGATGAACTAAATAAAAAATTAGTTATCCTAACCATGACATTTTTCTTTACTCCATAAACTTTAAATTTCTCGACTTGGTTAATATTGAGTAATGTTATTCACTAATATTAATGGTGTTCATTCCATCTAATGAGTTAGTGGAATTGTTTCCACGTTTAGATGGTGATCATTAGTACAATATTTGCATAACATTATTTTTAATTATTAATGAATACAAAGTCAATGTGGTTAAAATAGAAAAGAAAAAAAATGACATTAGAGGATGTAATTGAAAATTTTGGCAAACAAAAAGTGTATGAAACTGCAATTCTAGTTAAAATATAGTCACGCATATTATCAACCACAGTTTTAAGATCCCGTGGGCTTCCCGCGTGTATATCAAAACGACAAATCGACGTGCCGTTTGATTATCGGCTTTTATAGTGGGCTAAATAATTCAGTGGTTTTCCACGTACGCGATCTACTTTGGTGACACACTCCTTATAGATTTCACATATTGAGTTAGTACATTTTTATTTTATTGAGAAAAAATTATCGTCACATACCAAATCTTTCGTCATATTGTAGACTTGACTCAAACCTTTCATTTGTATCACTAATTGTATCAAAACTTTAAAAAAATCGCATCAGATGAATTTGTGTTAGCAAATGTTTTGCACAAATTTGATTGGAATCATCCCGACGGAGCAAAAGGGGAAAACTTGGACATCACCAAATGAGGTCTCACAATTGGTAAAAAAAAAAAAAAATCCACCCCATTGCTATTGCGATTCCTCATGATTTCTAAATCAAGTTCCAAGTATTCACTTGGCAAGAATCTCTGGCCACTCCCAAACTAAAGTGCAGCAAACCAGATTTGATTTTGTTCATATCATTTTCTCTGAATCTGTTTGCAAACGTTAATTATAGGTTTGTGTTTGGATTTGGGAATTTGTGTAAATTTTTTTAAATTATTTTGATTTAGTCAGTTTAATGAATTTTTTTCCTTCCTTTGAACTTTGAAGTTGATTGCAATCCAATGAAGATGCTAACCATGACTTTTATTGCAAAGATGGTGGTGGTGTTGGCGACGACCATGATGGGCAGTGTGGATGGGCGGCGGTGGTTGGGAGTGGGTGGTTTTTGGGTTTAGGGTGGGTAAGGTGTGTGTGAGGTGAGTGGAGAAAATGAATAGTGTTTTTCTTTTTTGGTTTTTGATTTAATTCTTTTCTTTTAACTCTTTTTTAATGAAACATATAAAGTTACATTTTTACCCTTTAAAAAATTGTCAAAATTTGGTGAGATTGTTGGCTTTAAGTCAACTAACAGATGAATTAACGGTTTCCATCTACTTAGACTCCAGGTGCGATTTTTTAAAAAGTTTGGTACCGTGAGTGATACAAATGAAAGATTTGAGTCAGGTCTGCAACATAATAAAATATTTGATACTGTCACTGCAATTTTCTCTTTTATTTAAGTGGGGGTATGCATGCACATGTGTGGTGTAGTGATTCGTGTCCAAAGACAATGTGACACATCTAATTGATCACATTGTGTTTGTTATTTTATGAAATTTGTTTTCCTAAATGTAAATTGTTTTGACTCGTATGGTAGATCGTGCAGTGCTGAAAAAATTAAGATTCAATGTATTTTATATCTAGTCTATTCAATTCCATTATAATAAGTGGATTATACGGTATTAGAATATTGCACACTATATATGTTTTGAGAGTTTGACATAGGTTTTAGTTTGTTTATTACCTACGTAATTTATTTGCTATCTTTAAATTTGTTTGCATCACTCTGTCCAGTTCAACCAAAAGCTATGACGAAAGCTGGGATGCCCCCAGGGCAAATCTCCCAGTGGCAAAGGGGAGGGCGGTTAGGGCTCAGCGCGGTAGTGTGCAGAGTTCGATTCCCCGCAAGGTGGAATTGGCTTTGTTGCAAGCGGGAGTTACCATAGGGTTAATAGCCCAGGCCTATCCATAAGCTCTCCACCCTGGCTATGGCCCAGGGCAGGGTCGGTGAGGGGCCCTCAAGGTTGGGGTTCAACCTTTTATGATGAAAGCTGGGATAGTTACTCCTTTGAGACCGTATATTGTAAAGAATGGAAAGTAAAATCGAAGCTTATGTGGCATTGCCCTAAATAGAGACATGTCTATTCTCCCATCGTTAGTGCAAATTTTGGCGTTCCATGGCTATTCTTTTCTAGGTTTTTGTTACAAGATAACCTTGGATGGACATGGTACGATACTAACATTCCTTTATACGTCTATCGATTTAATGGTTGATTGGCTCATTACGATATATGAAAAGAATAAAAAACACAAACAACTAATGATATGATTCTTCACCATGTTACATTGTAGTTTGGGCTTGAAATGGTTTTGTTTAGTTATGAGTTAGGAAATTAATAAAAGCAAATAGTGATTAATTATTTAATTCATAAGATAAAAATTAATTAGTTTATTGCATGATTAGGAGAATAAGTTGACAGTTAGGAGTAGCGGTACCAGTTTGCATGAATGTGATTTAAGTAAAAAGGAAATGAATCAAATAATTAATTAATTAGAAGGTAAAATGTGAGTGAATAATTGTTGGGGTTAATAAATAATGAAGGAATAAAAATCTAACCTAACGGCCCAATAATTATCAGGAAACGGGGATGGGGGTTAATATATTTCATTTTGTCATCCTTGAACTTTTAATTAAATGTCAATTGGGTTGCTATATTTTATTTTGTTTCAATTGAATCACTAATTTCAATATAATTTAAAATTTCACCACTATTTCATTTCATCACCTATCGTCCCACAAATTAGGAAAACTGCTTAGTTGACCGCATACCATAAGGCCTGTAATTGATGTTCTACATTATTAAAATGTAGCACCCTAAATACAATAACGTTAGTAATGAAGATTAGGATAATGCATTTAGATTACAAAGTTAAAATGTCGTGTTTTCTCATACAATAAGTTTATGACATCGTACATTAGTATGTTGGTATGACATGTAGTAATTTCATTGAAGATACATTACGATATGACTTTTGTATGCAATTTCCATGCACGGATGAAGGAATAAAATTTGAAATTAAAAAACAAACTCAATGATCAATTGAAACAAATCAAATTTAGTGACCCAATTAAGTTTTCGCTAGCGACAAATGAAATTTACCTAAGTTTGTCTTAGTTACTTATTTGAACTTATTTTAGAGACAACAATTTGATCTTCTAAGAGTGATGATAATTTCCACCTTAGGCCGGTAGGTACCACTTATGAGATTATTAGACACAATTTAATAGATAATGGTGGACTAAATATCGAACCTAATGGCTCAATTATTCACAAGAAGGGGGGATATAACTAAACAAGACAAATTGGACTATGTGAGATATGGAGAACATTGATGAACAAATCAAATTATGCTTTATGCATGGATTAGTGTTAATAAATATGATTTTATGACATAGTAGTCATGATTTAAGGAAAAAAACAAGACATGAGAATTTTCAACTATTCTATTTATATTTGTCTGATTTAACATATCAAAAATCATAGTATAGTTTAATTATTAAAGTATTCTCCGAAATTATTGTTTTTGAAAATTACTTTAGGTTGAAGATCTAGTGATTCCTTTTAGTTGTTAGGTAAAAAATTGAAGTAAATTTTTTTTATATCGGATATATAATTAAAAAATGATATGGATAAAAATGCAATTAGTATGGTACTTAGCTTATTACACTACAACGAATAAGTCGATAGTAGCTCTCATAAAGTTTGAGATAGTGATAAAAATGTGAAAATTTTCAATATATATTTAATTCATGATCAAGTATTTTGTAAAAAAATACATATTTCAATATGCATATAATTATATCAACATCTAGACGAACTATACAAACACGTTATTCATAGATTAGTAACTTTATTCAAAAGTTTTGAATCCTTTAAACACGAAAATGATGTACAATACTTCTAGTATTTACAGCTTGGGGGCACGACTATTCTTTATAATGGAATATTAACATGACAAGTCTATGGCACATGCATTAATTTAATTAAATGTTTATTTATTTATTTATTATAAATTTATAATAATAATAAAATTCAGAAAGATTCGGAGCCCCAAATAAAGTTGCTTATTCACACCAAAATCTTGGGCCATATTCCTTTTCCATGCATTGAATATTTTCAATATTAGCATATTTAATTGTGATCACATGGAGATTGGGGAGGAAGTCTCCAAGATTATGGAGGGTGTAAAACCCTAATTGGTGGTTTGACTTTGACAAAGTCCGGTCAATAATTGAAGATTCTTTAAGAATGTTAATTTAATAAATTTTATTTATAAGAATTTAACTGCAAAATGTATATTCTTTAGCGTGATCTATCCTGCCGATTTGACCAGTAATATATGTGAGTTCGATGGTTGGGATTCGTTGGTTGGGTCGGTCCTTAATTTTGGAACACAATTGACCTTAGCTAAAATCATATATTTAAACCCCTAGTTTTATAGCAGCTGGGTTTAACGTGCGCGGTTTGCGGCTATTGAATTGTTAAAAAAAATCAAAATGTTGTTAGGACCTATTTGGAAGAGCTTCACTATTACTACTATAAACACGCCTACTTGAATTTAACCCTTCTAATATACATGAATTGAAGAAAATTTTTATGCATTTGCTTTGTCACTTAAGAACACTAGTCTCTGACATGCTAATGATGTGCGATATTGAAACCTATTAGAATTTAGGTGTGATCCAAATTTTTTGTTAGAAGTATTAAAGAATTTTAATTGAAGTGCACGTCATGAAGAATTCAAGTTTGGAATGCTATTGGAGTTCTATATCAAGTTGAAATTTTATTTTGGATACCAATTGAAAGTTGGAAATTGGTATTGGACAGAAAGAAGAGTTCAAGATGGAGAAAATAACTTGTAGCACAATAAATAAATTCGGACAGATTGCCTGGCGCAGAGGCGCCCGGAGGTGGGTGTCGCGGTGCCACCTGTGCTGTTCGGGTTTCTCGCTATTTTCTCTCCTAATTCGTTTTGGACTCGATTTTTTGGCATTCTACTTTATCAACAACTCTACTAAGAGTGTTTGGATGTCCCCTACATGTTCCCTATAAATACTAAGTTCTTCTATACAATAATGCAATATGAGGTATATAATTAGTAGAATTATAGAATCCATTGTAATTTTCCCCTTCCTCAATTATTATTGAATCAATAAAATCTCTTAATTCCTCTGCCATATTCTTGTCTTCTTTTATTCTTTTGTTCTTGATTTAATACTTCATATATCTCCAACAATTCATTCCAGTATCGACTTTGTTCATAACAAGTTGTATCATAGTCTATGTTCAGTAGTTTTGCAAGAGCGAAAAGTTTGATTTGTTCGAGGTTTTGTTCGTGATGGTTTCTATAAAGTATGACATTCCGCATTTGGATTGGAGCACTAGATTTTCGCTATGGCAGGTTACGATGTGTTCAGTACTCGCACAACTGGATTTGGATGATGCGTTGTTGGGAAACGACAAGATGTCATCAACTTTGAACGCGGAGGAAAAATTATAGAAGGATAAGAATGTAGTTTCTCACATTCATCTTCATCTATCAAATATTATTCTTCAGGACATTTTGAAGGAGAATTCAGCAGCTGCTTTATGATTGAAGTTTGAGCAATTGTGCAGTACTAAAAGTCTAACAAGCAAGATGAACCTCAAGCAATGTTTATACTCTCATCGCATCGAATGACAGAAGGAGGATCACTGGAAGATCACCTGGATGTATTTAAGGACATCGTCTCTGATTTGGGAACTTTAGAAGTAAAGTATGATGAAGAAGATTTGGCATTGATCCTATTGTGTTCGTTGTTCGCTTTGTTTTCTTCATTTAGAGATACGATCTTGTATAGTCGTGATACTCTCACCATAGAGGAGGTGTATGATACTTTGTATTAAAAAAAAAGAATATAAAGCATCCGGTTTCTGAGACTAGAGATGGAGAAGGCCTGGTTGCTTATGATGGTTCTGGAAGGGGTATATCAAAGTCTAAGTTTAGTAATTAGATTTGTAACTATTGTTAGAAGAATGAGCACTTAAAGAAGGATTGCTACAAATTGCAGAATAAAGAAATGATGACTGCAAATGGGAATGGTAAGCAATCAGATACTTCAGGGGAAGCAGACATCGCGGAGAACGTTGTAAGTGATAGAGATCTCTTAGCTGCTTTTGACATCGAGTCTAAACCAGAGGAGGATTGGATTTTTGATTCAGCGTGTGTGTTACATATGTTACCTAATAAAGACTTGTTTGAAACCATTTCCAAAAGTGTTGTTGTGATGGGAAACAACGTATCTTGTCGGGTTGCTAGAATTGGTATGGTTAGATTGAAACTTTTGGATGGAACAATTAGAACACTTGGCCACGCTCGACATGTTTTGGATTTGAAGAAGAATCTCATCTCGTTGTCTATCCTTAATTCAAAAGGTTATGAGTTCTTTGGTGGAGGTGGAGCTTTGAAGGTTTGTAAGGGTGTCGAGGTTATATTAGATGGACGGAAAATGTCTCACTTATACATCTTCCAGGGACGTGCAGAATCTAAAAGGTCAATCGGCACAAGTTTAGTACCGTGGTGGAAATTCAGTTTGTTACAATACCTTTAGGAGCTAAAAAATAATTAGATTTGGAGAATACAGTTCAGTGGAGTTTAGAATATATGGGTAATGCTACTTTCCTACCATAACATACGGTGCCATTATATTCAGTTGCTAGAGATGGACTCAGTGAAACAAGGTATGTGAATTTTGATTATTGAGCATGCTTTAAGTGGAGTAGAATGTGTACAATCTAGCAATATGCCATCTTTAAAAGTATTTGAGTTTGATTCTGATTTGGAGTGTGTTACAACCCAATTTGGTAAATTATAAAATCATAAATCATTATGATTTTTTGGGAAGCTGAGTTAATTCTACCAGAGTAGTGCTTAGATTCATTGGAAGAAGTGGAGTATTATAATTTGTTGGAAAAATTAATTTTTTGGTTATTATTGAAAAAATCAGTTCATTTCTTGGTGGAATTTGTGTCAATGTAAAGATTATTAGAATTTGGGTGTGACCCGAATTCCTTATTTGAAATATTGAAGAATTCTACACGTCATGAAGAATTCAAGTTTGGAATGATATTGGAGTCCTGTATCGAGTTGAAGTTCTATTTGGATGCCCATTGAGAGTTGAAAATTGGTATTGGACATGAAGAAGAGTTCAAGATGGAGAAAACAACTTGGAGCACAAAAATAAATAAATAAATAAATTCGGACAAATTGCTCGCCGTCGAGGCGCCAGGAGGTGGGCGTCGCGCGCCACCTGTGCTGTTCGGGTTTTTCGCTGTTTTCTCTCCTAATTCGTTTTGAATTCGATTTTTTGGCATTCTAGTTCATCAATAACTCTACTAAGAGAGTTTTGAATGTCCCCTACGTATTCCCTATAAATATTGGGCTTTTCTATACAATAATGTAATGTGAGATATATGATTACTAGAATTATAGGATCCATTGTAATCTTCTCAATTTCTCCATTATTATTAAATCAATAAAATCACTTAATTTATCTATCATATTCTTGTCTTCTTTTATTCTATTTTATTCTTGATTTAATACTTCATATATTTTCAACAATTCATTTTGATATCGGCTTTGTTTATAACAAAACCTCTGCCTTTTATTTTGATTGGTATTTCTCTTAGTATGATATTTTTTGTCATGGCAGTAAGAGTACACAAACGATCATCTTTAGCAAAAGATAAAAGAGAAGGTCTCTACTAGATCGGACTTTCAACCATACGAAAAGAATGGAGATCAATGGAAGATGCGTATAGGTATGCCTGAGGTTACGTCTTGACATCCTAGTTCCTAGATCCATGCGCATG
>CAIGRP010006988.1:0-12332 GCA_903798385.1 Fraxinus cuspidata
CCCCCCAAAAAAAAAAAAAAATCAATTACCAAAGTAAGGAATATAGATAATAAAGTCATACAAAGTTGAGTGTGGTAGTTTATATCCTTTGATTACATTTGCCAGAAGCTATTGACAAGAAACAAACGGAAATAAAATCTATATGAATATTTTGGTAAAACAGTACACTAGTTAGTGCTATTACAAACTCACAACTTAGCAGGACAAAACGACGATGATAAAAAGGAAAATAATGACACAAACTGTACAAAGATTGATGCCCTCATAATAGCTTATAACCGGAAGTCATGCTTTCAAGCTATAGTTCATTTCATCAAGATCACTGTCAAAGAACCCATTCCCTGTGAATTCATTGACAATGTCGTCTACTATTTCACCTGGTAAAGGTAAATCTGATTCTTTTTGGCTGAATCCATTATTCCCACCTCCAGCAGAAGATTCACAGTGTGAAGCGGTTTTGTAACTATTACTTCTGCATGGAGTAGGTCCGACGGCATTTCCTGGTCCATTTGCAGCTGAAGCAGTTGCACCAGAAATGGTGTTTCTAAATCCAGTTCCATTCCCTGGTACGCTGCCACCTGCACCTTGCATAGAGATGGGTTGCTGTAAAACCCGACTCCCACTATTGTTATTGCTCATATCATGTATACATTGCTGGATCATTTGTTGTTGTAAAGCTTGGCTGCCTTGGGGAGGTTGAGGTTGATTTTGCTGCAGTAAGCCATTGCCACTGGATGCACGTTGCTGTTGATGCTGCTGTAATACATGAGAATTAGAGAAGCCAGAGACTGATAAATTCTGCAAATTTCCTGGCAAATTACCGGAGGATGAGCCTCGAAATGTAGAATTGGGAACTAGGTTAGGATTATTGAAAGAAGAGGATGCCTCGTGCTGAAGAGAATTGCAGTTTGAGTTCATTGAGTTTTGTCTCATCAACATATTTTGGTAGTTTGTCAATGCAAGAGCAATCTGCGCTGATTCAGTCAAAGGTTTTCGACCAACCATATGTTGGTCATTGTTCATATGAGTATTGATTCCAGGATGCAATGCCATTAGTTTATTGAGCATGTCACGATCAGTAGGCAGACCCTGAAGACCTCCCATCTGCTCCGCCTCTTGCATTTTTTGCATCTGAATGGCTGCAGTGGTGTGCCGTGGAAAATCCTTCAAGCCCTCTGAAAATGGAAGACGGAATGAGCATGGTATGGTCATCTAGGCATACTTAAATACACTTGAATTAGAGAAATCAGGTTTACAAAGATGACATTTGCAAACAAAAAAAAAAAGCAAATATTTCCACACATGGATAGTTGCAATCCATTGTTAAATCTCATCAATGATCTCCCAACATACGTGAATGTGGAGAATGGAGTGTATACAGAATTGTATATTGGCTAGTTCGGTGATGTGGACTATACAATAACTAAACAATATTAAGGCAGAAAAAAACAAAACTAAAATACCGTGGAGTCATGTCCAGTACTTTGTACCAAACATGCTCTTTGAGAGTGAAAATAGGGAAAACATATTACCAATTGGTCCGACTTTTTGTTCCCTGCAGAAATTCATCAGGTCTTTCATGCTATTTATAACCTCAGCTATCTGTTCAAAGCAAACAAATACAAGAGACCTGGTAAGGAACCTTCAGCGACAGGTCAGCAGAAGTAAAAGGTTCATTAAGAATGTAATAGACATACCTGTAGGCATCGCACGTATCTTTTGGAAAATCCAAAATCATTAACTGATTGTAACTCCAAACTCCTAGCAAGTTGACGTCCAGCTGTTACAACCCTGAAACATGATATACATCCTTATAATACATCAGAACAGCATACAAAGGCTACTACTAGTCTAAGATGCACCAATATGGACAAACATGTCCGACGTGATTTTTCGAAAAGTATTGACACGGACATGCCGCTGACATGTTGATTAAATTTTTTTGTTTTTTTAATTTTATAGTGTAAAGAATTATTGTATAAAAAACAATCACTCAAAGATAAATCAAACTTGACATTAACTTCATACATGATTGAAAATAAGAAACTACTTTAAAAAAAATGTAGACCGATTGACCCACTCATAAAAATGTTGACCTATTTTTTATTTTAAAAAGACAAGTTTTCTGCTAAGGGTTTGGCTTTCAACTTTCAAGCGCCGTCTTCATCTATGTGAAAATAATGCTGAGGATCTGGTTGTCTCCCTCTCCATCTCTCTTTTCCAGTGCACTCTCTTCCACTGCACCCGCCAGCGATGGTCTTTTTTCATTGCGCTTGTTCACGAATGTGTGGGATCTGGAAAAAATAAACTAAAGAGGGACACACGCCACGTGACATTTCCAAGACGTGTTGGAACATGTCCGGCGCTTTTATGTGTCGGACACCAACACGTCCACTTCAGCAGTGAGTCAGTCCAACATAGCTACTAGTCTATGTAGCAGAATGATTTTATTGGGCTGCCTTTATAAAAAATTGATGTTCAGCATTATATTTTAAGATGTTTATTGTTCCTCTCAACAAACATATAAGGACAACTCGAGAAGATAGACAGGCTTTTCCATGTCTCTTTCATACAAGTAAGGTATAAGTTAACAGGCAAGATGCAGCTACAGGACATGTAAATATTCATCACCTGTAGTTGCCTTCAAGCATCAGTTGGCAATATAATTAAAATATCTGAGTTTAAGAAAAATCCAGTTTAAAAAAGAGTAAGTATAAAAATAACCATCATTTCTAGCTACACTATGAGCTTGGAGCCAATTTAAAAAATCAGATCTTATGACCATAAGGCATCTAAGATAGAAATACTCTCTACTTCTAGAACTTAATGCTTTACCATCAAATTAGTAATGCCTCGTAGTGGAATTACAACATAAAAGCATCATATGCAATAAAACTAATCATTTACATGGTATGCAACCTTCCAAGAAGAACATCTACAATCATGACACACTTCAAAATCCAGTTCAAAGATCTGACGCCCCAACTCGTAAAGATCTAAGAATGCCATCTTTACCAACCAAGATTCATGAAGTGGTCAAATACATCAACAAATGATATTNCTTCAAAATCCAGTTCAAAGATCTGACGCCCCAACTCGTAATGATCTAAGAATGCCATCTTTACCAACCATGATTCATGAAGTGGTCAGATACATCAACAAATGATATTTCCCCTTTTATAGATAAGGATTAATGGACTAGATTTTAGTGGAGGTAAAAAGTTGAAGAAAATAGAAGAAATTCACTCACATAACGCTGTTTGCCTGTAAATCCTGGGGAGAAATCCCATCAGGACCACTTTCATCGGTTGAGCCTTGGCATTTCTGAGCAACTTGCAATAATTGGTTTACCTGTGGAAGACATCTGTTTATGAGTTCCACCTTCAAAATGTAATGCTGCATATCTAAACACAACTTTTAGGCTAGATGGTGCTTAGAGTCCATATTTGGTGCCGTAATTCCTCTCTCTCTTATCTCACAGAGTAAAAAAAGAAAAAGACAGGCACTTTGATTATAGTTTTGAGATATGAATTTTATACATTGACCAGAAGCGTCAGTAATGTTACTAGCAATCCTAACTGGAAAGTCTACTATTATGTCCCATCCCAATTCCATCATAACATTTTGAGGAAGTTCAACTTTGACATCGACATTGTGATATCCATCCCTGGTTAGTACAATTCATTAGTTTTGAAGTTACAAAATAATATTTATTATACAGTAACAAAGACAAATATACATGGAGAAGCCATGCTAACATAGTAATACAATGACCAGCGCAAAGTCGAGTTCCAAATTATTCTCCATTTAATACAATGAAACAATAAATGAACATATTAACAGCGTTACTAAATAAATGTAAGAAACTGATGCAATTCGAAAGAACGAAAATATTAACTCCTACAAAAACGGTGCCTAAAACTGGACTAATATCAGACAAACTAGTTTAATTTGATTGAGAATGTAATTTGACTTCTCCATGTTAATGTAAATAATAAACGATCAAATTTAAGAGCTAAGTATATCAAACGTTGTACAATATTTACCTGTGGTGCAATCCATCTACGAGGAAGAAGTTCTTCATGGCGCCGTGCACAAAATTCCCAAGACAATATCTGAAAATGATAAGGAACGGATGTGGTAAAAATTATAAAAAGAAAATGAAACATACCCTATCCAATTTTACTTCCAGTCTACCTTTAAATCGGGGGCGAAAAAAATACGAAGCTGACCCTCGTGAACAACACGAAGTTGGTCATATATACTTTCTTGAACTGCCTTTTCGTACTCCACCATCATCATTCCTGAAGGTAATCTACACTCACGGGGCAACTCCAAGAACAAGATCTCGTCGATGACACCACTGCTAAATTTGATTTCATTTAGTCTAGGGAGTACTTCAAATGTTGCCTCTGTTGACCCCCAGCAAGGAAGAGAAATGGGTTAGAAAATATAACATGAAGCCTGAAGTTCAATAAATATTTGGCATGACATGAATGAAGCTTCAACCAATTCTGCAGTTTCAGAGCCCTAAGCATCACTTGTGATGTTATGCATATACTTCAGTATATTTAGCAGTGAAGAGAAAAAAAATTGGTTGTTATAATCTAGATGAAGAAAAATAACACATAAAATACTTTTAAGTAATGCTGTACTTCATTTAGACACCCATTCCCCAACAAATCAAAAAACACGAATAAACTATAACAAAAATGATAACAGTAGAAGCAAAAGAGACAGGTGGAATAATTAACCATATAGTACAAAGTAAGCAAGAAATAGATACGTTGACAATTTGATTGTTGGAAGCAGTGGTGTAGAAGGAAAGGGAGCTTGTAAATTAAAGAGGCAGATTGGAGTTGGAAGATGGCAGGAGCAGTTTGGAGATAGAAAGTGACGAGGGAGAGATAGGGGTGTGACTTTCTTAAGACGTTCATTTCGGTCTTTCAAGAGATTTAATTTGATACTTCTCAATTTTTCAACTATAGCAACTCATACTTTAACCTCCTGACAAGCCTTTTGAGGTCCCTAGCTGAGATTATAACATCAGTTCAACGCCAGATAACTAGATCTTCACATTGAATTGCTGATGGTACAAAAGAATTTCATAGAACCCCTAAAACAACTGTCCCCACAACTATGTTTTATAGGTTAAATAATAATGACAAATTACAGAAATGACCGTGGAAAAAAAACAAAATGGCATATCTAGTTAAAATTTATGGTAAAATCTTACCAAAAACACAATATAATTAACATTTATGGGCAACGAAGGAGAAGAAAATCAAATATAGAGAACTGGAGAACACAACTCACCAAGTCCCCTCCCAGATTTTGAACCGCAAATGCCACATTGCCATGCATCCTGTAACAAAAAGGAACAAATACAAGATAACTGATTAGAAAACTTCTAAGAAATACCAACCAAGGGCATATGGGAAGGAGAGATAGAGAGGCTGAGGACGGGGACAATTCATAAATGAGAGGAAACTTGAAGGCGAGCAATTAGTTATATTTTCTTGTCCTTGTGTATCCTATCAATTGAAACTTCAAGTCAAACTATAACTGATTCAGGAATATAATCAACCATCCAAAGAATTACCATCGCTGCCTGGGGGAATACCCCGAGCGAATGATGGCCAACGTTATCATACAAGGAAAGACACCACCTCTTCTTTGCATGTGGAGAGTAATATTCCGCCACAAACTTCTTCCAATAAGCATAAGTGTTGTCCTGGCAAGATAGAAATACGTTAAAACACAATATAGGGGATACAAATTTCAATCTCAATAATTGGAATTGGGGGAAAAATATAAAAACAATACTAATAAACATGTATCATTTGTAAGATGTGGTTTGGGTAAAAGAAAAAAATCCCACTAAACATATATCATATGTAAGATGTGTGTGGGCGAAAGATAATTGTTAGAGGGGAGAAACAAGTTGTATCATGTGGTTCCAAACTGCCAATATAAGTTACTCACCAGAGGCCGCTGTCTCTTATGAAACAAGTATTGCATTAGCCGGCGTGAGCATACACTGCTATCATTGGGACGCTTCACGGTAGATGCAGGCTGCAATCCCTGTTGTTGAAGCTGATGCCTTAACTGCTGCTGCTGCTGCTGTTGCTGTTGCTGCTGCAGCAACTGAGCCTGCTGCATTGGTGTCATAGACTGTAGAAGCTGTTGTTGCTGTTGCCTTAGTCTGTGCTGCTGAATCAGAGCTTGCAACTGAGGATTGGGGTTCTGTAAGTTCATGGGATCTTGTCTCTGGAGCAGCTGCTGCAGAACCTGCTGTTGTGAAAAATCTTCCTGCTTGATATCCAATCGAGGTTTCTTTCGCAGCTGAGACATATTGGTAGGATCTTGAATGAAGGCACTAGGTACCCTTGGACCACCAGGAAGCTGAACTTGTCCCATCCGTGAAGTAGGCAAAGATGTGGCACTTGAAGCTCCCTGATGCTGCTGCCTTTGCTGGACTTGTTGAGAGCTTGGATCTTGATGTGAGCTTTGCTGCACAACAGAGGATCCATCCATAACAGACGAACCAGAGATGCTAACGCTGTTAGATGAGAAGGACATGGGCGACGCAGGCAAGCGCATGTAAGATTCTGTATTAATGCTAGCACTTCTCTGCAGATGGGGACCTCCTGACAGTCCTGAATTGGCATCTGTGACCAAAGAACTTGCCCCTGGACTTGGCCCTGAGCTTGCTGCACTGTTCAAGACTATATTACTAACATCTCCGGAAACCAAACCCATATTAGGAAAAGCATTCTCTGGTATTAAATTAGAGGAGTTCCCAAAACTCAACTGGGGGTTCCCCTGGACCTGGGATTGCCCGTCTCCTTGGAAAAATATTCCAGAACTCGAAGAAGAATTTGTCATACCTCCATCCACCCGAGAAAACACCATAGGAAGCACTGTTGCCTGGGATTCAAATATCTATTTAGTTTTATAAAACACTTCACAGGCCAAGCTAGATACAAAGTCTGATATTAGGAAAAACTTAACTTCGTCTGAACACCTAAGAGCATCTCCAACAATGTTCTTTATTTTAAAGATCATACTTCTTTAACGCAGAGAGCATCTTAAAGAATTTTTGAACATAAAAATTATATATTTATAAAATTCCAACAATATCCTTTATATTTATTCTCTATTTTGCTTTTTTCCTTAAGAAATTATGACATAACACTTTATTTTTTTCTCTTTTTCTACTTTACTTTCATCTCTTATATGTTATCATTTCCGTTCATGTTTCTTTATATTATAAACTAAAGGGAAGTGCATGGAAAGTTGAAAATTATTATATGAAAGCATTAAAAGTATAATATAGAGGGTGAGTTTGGCTCTCCACATATGGGGAGTCAAATCCACTCTTCATTTTATATTTTCAATATAAAGCACTTGTTGTAACCCTCAAAAAGAAGATTGACTCTCTACAATGTAGAAAATTAAATTAAGCCAACAAAAACCCTATTGTAGATGCTCATAAAGATCCATTAAAAGAAAAAAAAATTTGAAAAAAGAAAAATAGCAGCTTCGTGTTCTCACATAAATCAAGTGTTTATAATCTAAAAAGGACCTTCAAAAATTTTTCCAAAGATTCTAGAGAGAGAAAATTACAGAAACGCAAAACTCGGCAGGTAAGAAATCAAGAAACAAACCTAGAACGGACAAGATTCACAGAAGAATCAAATCCAGCACGAATTGATACTTCAAACTATCAAGAAGATACAAAAACAACCTCTTAGTAACATTAACATCAAAATATACAAAATCCCTTATTATCTTCAAGAAACCCTATATTCCATTGATATTAAAATCCACACAATAAAACCCAAATCTTAGCTAACAACGAGAAGAAAATAAGACAAATATCGTTCAATTAGAACCCGTAAATTGAAATAAAACCTATTAATTTAGCAAATAATAACTAAATCACAACCATCCAAGATAAATTAAAGACCCCCCCTTCTATTTTTTATTTTTTTTTTTCATTTTATTTCGGGGACTTATATTAAATTGTAATGTGTCTTTATAAAGTAAATCGATTCTTGAATAATCCACCTCTGCTTCTATAAGTTTACTCATCAAAAGTTCTAGATCAACATTAAAGAAATTCAGTAACCTCTTCTATTCAACACCTAACATTTACAATTACTAAAAATCGAAAATTCATCCACGAACTAATTAAAATCAAAAAGTACACCAGGGAATCAAAGCTTTATGCTTCAACAAATTATGAAAAGATAGTAGAAAATTAATAAAAAAAAAATTGAATACGACAATTTAATTGAAATTAATATGAGAAAGTAGCGTACTGAAATTCGAACCTGGAATTACTGGGAGAATTTTGGTTTTTTCTGTCCTGATCGGATTTAGATTTATATACATAGCGGAAATTGGAGAACGGCGTGACAGGCTACAGCAGGTGCCAGGGTTATAGGCAGTGGTTTGTGGACACGTGTCGAGTGATCATAGGAGCACTGAGTCGTACGGTGTCAGCGCGAGGTCGTCACATCTCTCCTTCCTTTTTTCGTTAAAAATGAATTTTCTAATCACATTATTTCAATCATAATAATGAAAAATAGCATTATTTCGATTATATTGATTTTAGAATTTAAGTGTTAGGTCAAGTCAAGGCTATGTTATCCCTTGTGCTCGTGATTGTTTATTGGGATATATCTGATTTCAACTTGATATTCAAGTAGGAAGGGAAGGACTACGTATATTAATTTAGTTTGATAATATTGATTGACAATTCACACATATCAACATTAAATTCATACATTTCAAAAACTATTTTTTAAATCAATGTTTGAATTTTGACAGCACCAACATTTTCAATTATTATTGTCAAGTCAAGTATGATCGTACAAATAACATAATTAAATTAAAAAAAGAGTTCTCATTTTCAATTGTTGCTAGCGGTGGCCGGCTCGGCCCATATACCCACGAGCTTGGCTCGTGCTCATTTGTAACGTGTCGAGCTTATGCTTGCGAGCTTAGTTTTTTTAAAAAAAATTTTAGCTATATCTATTCTAAATCTTCAAAAAAAAAAAAATTAACCCACGAGTCACTTGTCAGGCTCGGCTCAGGTTTTAGCCATAATTTAGTTTGATAATATTGATTGACAACTCACACATATCAACATTAAATTTATCCATTTCAAAAACTATTTTTTAAATCAATGTTTGAATTTTGACAACACCAACATTTTCAATTATTATTGTCAAGTCAAGTATGATCGTACAAATAACATAATTAAATTAAAAAAAGAGTCCTCATTTTCAATTGTTGCTAGCGGTGGCCGGCTCGGCCCATATACCCACGAGCTTGGCTCGTGCTCGTTTGTAACGTGTCGAGCTTATGCTTGCGAGCTTAGTTTTTTTAAAAATTTTTTTAGCTATATCTATTCTAAATCTTAAAAAAAAAAAAAATTAACCCACGAGTCACTCCAGTCCGAGCCGAGTCCAAAATCGGCGAGCAGCTCACGAGCCGTTTTTCATCAGCTGATGAGCCACTCGTCTCGATTGCCACATCTAATTGTAGCCATTTTTAATATATAAATTACAAGAAATTACGGAAAATTAATAAATACAGCTTGAACATTTTCCTGCTAAAAAAATCGTAAACATTCATTTTAAAAAAAAAATTAATTTGTTCCAGAACGATTAATATTGATTTAGGCAAATTAATTTAATTATTTTTCCAACTTAATGTTTTGTCCCATATAAAAATTATGTGATTTGATGAGTAAATAGTATTCCACCTAAACTTTGACATTTGCTTCATTTGTGAAGTCCGCTTCTTCCGATAGTTTCTTGATGATGTTGAAATAAAGAAAACAAATTGATTTACTTTTGTCTTTTAGACTAAACCGATAAATCGAACTAAGCACGTTTTATTTAAGCTTGAAAAGTTTATTAAAAGGAAAAATTAGAATTAATAACTTTTAGGGAATTGGCAGTAAAGGTCTCATATCATTCAAAATATACAATGTGGGTCCAAACTTTTAAATCCTAGCAATTACATTCCAAACTTTTCAACCCTTGTTTGGTGAAGATTAAAATTAGATTTTAAGTAAATTTTGATAAAAGTTGATGAAATGTATAGTTGAAAAGTTATAGATCTCATAAAATGTGTTATTAAAATTAGTTGTTGACTTTAACTTAAATTAAAATTCGAATTTTAATTTGTACCAAACAAGAGCTCAATAAATATGCACCCAAATGACTTTGGACGATTTTTTTCCAAATGATCATCGATTTATAAGTCAAGCATCGACTATTTAAAAAAAAAGTAATCTCATTTATAATCATGATGAAAGAATGTCACGTATTTTCTATAACGTGATTTATACTGTAAGTGCACGATATCAAGTTTTGTAATATAGTAACAGAGCCTCAGTGTCGAATCCACATAGATTGTAATTTAATTCCAACTAAATACTATAATTATTTTAATATCTAGAAAATTGAATTTAAAGTCAATGTTCTATACTAAATTAATGTGGATGTGTGATAATTCAAGTAAAGTAAGATAAATTATAGGAGAGTTGTCAATGTGAGAAGGCACATGGATTGATTTAACATCACTATCAACAACGTTTTTCAACAACTATAGTTACTTCTATCAAAATTTTTTTTTTTTTAATTTATAGACAAAAACCTTAGATTAATTATATTCCTTCTCTCGAGTGCTGAATAAAACTTATTTCGATATCTTAATTCCAATATCTCTATTCCGAATTAAAATTATAGAAATTATCATGCAAATGGTTCTTAAATGGGATAAGCCTCAAAGCTTTTATATTTTCTTTTGAAATCTACAAAATCTAGGTTATATTATTCATCTCTCGAGTACCAAATTTTAAGGCATCAAACCATTCAATTATTGATCAATGTAATTGAAAGTATTGCGCAAAAATTAATACAAATTAATTAACGAAAAAACAAACGAAATAACTATATTAGAATCCAAACATGTCTCAAGTTTAGTTACATCAAACTCTAGATAATAAATTTAGTTTATGAATACAAGAAACGGCATATTAAAATTTAAAATATAGAACATGGAGAATAAAAAAACTGTTTTGCCACTTAAATTATCCTCAGAATTGTTGTCGTTTTTGTTCTCAATGATTTCTTTTATTTCTTGCTTCCTACGTCATCTTCTTCTCTGTAAACTAGGTCTTCCAATTTGTATTTATAGTCTCTTAAAATATCAAGACGAATTGGTGTTGGACCGGACCGAAAAATTTACAAAAAAATCGTTTTCTTCTTTCTCAGTCTTGGGCGCTATGGCACCCGTTAATTCCATCATTTGTTTGCTTTTGTTTTCATCACTTTTCCACTTCATTTTTCTTCTTCTTTCATCTCTTCTTTAAGTCCACTTCTATGATTAACACTTGGCTCCATCCCAAGCTCCATAATACGTCATTTTCTCCAAAATATCTAAACTACAAAATAACATGAACAAATATATCAAAACACTTAAAAGTGCTCATGAACAAATTGAAAATTATGTTTTAGATGTATTAGTTCAATGAGTGAATTACACTCATTATGGAATATCAATGATATGGAAATTCATTATCCCTCGCATTTTTTTTCTCTCTTTCATAAAAATTGAACTGCTCAATCCCATTATTTTACATAGATTGTCACATCACCGACGTTCCATCATGATAATGATAAATAACATTATTCATGACAAAATGATAACTCTACATTTTTTCACCTATAACAAATAAAATAATAAAAAAAAATTAAAGAGAAGAAATTTAAAAAAATGTTTTTGTCTTCCTCAAGCATCCCAATCAAAACCACCCTTCCCAAATATCGCTTGCACATCATTCACTATCGACCTCATCATCTACACGACTACACCCCGAACTTCATGGCCTCCCCCACCACAGACTTGTAATGGCGATGCAACTCTCACACACCCCACGACGATCCTAGCAAAAAATCAATTAGCTAACTTCGAAAAAACGGATGATTTTGAAACATGCTATTTATAAGAGNGGCCTCCCCCACCACAGACTTGTAATGGCGATGCAACTCTCACACACCCCACGACGATCCTAGCAAAAAATCAATTAGCTAACTTCGAAAAAACGGATGATTTTGAAACATGCTATTTATAAGAGCAATGTTGCTCCGAGCAATTTCATTGAAAGTCGTCGAGGAATCCAAAGATGGTATCAAAGAAGGTAATGGTGCATTTCTTTACCCAGCGGAGGTTGAGTTGCTGTTGGTGTTTTACCACCACCTTTATTATAGAAAACATCATCTCACCCTCTCACTATACACCTTGCTCAG
>CAIGRP010007008.1:0-14150 GCA_903798385.1 Fraxinus cuspidata
CAAGAGCCATAGTTAGTTGTTGTTTCCATTTGCATATTCGAAGTTGAGATCGGATCGATTCATTAAAGCGAGAGTGCATACAAAAAAATTCGAGAAGAAGAGTGATTCCTACAGTCTTCCTTAATCATACTGGATATGTGCTCCTTCAAAACAAATTTCAACTCCTGATTTATACCTTAGCCCTCCTAGACTGCATGTTCTTGACGTCATATCCCGATTCCTAGTGTCTCACCTTAGTCTTATTGAATTTGTGTTTCTGCAACAGCTCCCGATCATTGGTATCGATTTATTTTCAGTGGATTAGGTGGTTTGGTGTTTAATCAAAAGATCTTGTGTGTTTCGATTTGTGATTTTATACGAAACAATATGGCTTGATCAACAAAACATGATTTGGCAGAATTTATGGATCAAGTAATATGTGGTGGTTAAATCTTGAAATCAGTGAATGTTTTGGTTATTCAAATTGATGATCTCTATGGAATAAATATGATTCAACACATTTTTGGACGTTCATAGGATAGGATATAAATATAAAAAATTATTTGAAATGAAAATGATTGAAAAATCAAGTGTTTGAAATAAAATAGAATCATGGACATCGACCATTCGCTCAAGCGCCAAGCCAGGACAGAGGCGAGCAGCAGCTGAGTAGTCATCTGTATTTTTATCATAACTTCCTCTCCAAATGTCTGATTGAGATGATTCAAAATGATTTGAAAAGATAACTCAAAGGACTACAATTCTTCTAGAGTAACCTAGTCCAAATTTCAATATTTTCTATATGAAAAATGCGTTGTAAGTTACGACTGAGAATTTGGATCATAACATGTGCGGCTTTTTGACATTCTTTAAACTTTTAATAGCATTCCCTTGATCATATGTGATTTTCTTGAACATATTGGACTCTTTCAAGGATTATATTAACAACTTCAACTCTTTTGACTTTAATTATGACTCAATAACTTATATTTTGACTTTGATTACTATTCGATAAACTCCCAATACAATTCAAGTACGACTTGATTTTGACTAAGCAAATTGTCAATTACTAATTTAGAAATTATCAATTATAATTTGGACTTAACAATTTTGAATATCATCTCATTCAATGGGGTGGTCTATTTGGGACAAAATATTTTAGGTTTGTTTTCTTTCTTTATTTTTAGGAGGGAAGACATAAATACAAGTGCATCATTTAAAATACCGAGTCAAAAATACAAAGCTTACAAGAAACATTTTATAGTGAACATTCTCTAGAAATTTATAAATATTTGAAAATTAATAATGTTACGCCTCGCCTCCAAGGCTCCAATAGAAATTGCCACGAGTACAGCCACATGGATAGCAAAGCCACGTTGCCAGGAAGTCAACGGGAAAGTCATAGAAAGGTCGATGAAGTCAAAATAAAAAAAGAGACAAACATCCGAAGTCCTTTCACCGAAGTCTGAAGCTGGTGCCGAACCCTCACTCCTAGGCGAAGCACTGAAGCTTGAAGTTGAGGCCATTGAAAGTGTCCGAAGCTCCAAAGCGCCAGAAGTCCAAAACTGACGTTGTTCCTCAAAAAAGAAATTTGAAGATCTCTCTTAAGTGATTGATGTAATGTCTGTAATAAAGTTGTCAGTAAGTCAACCTATTGTATAGAGCGGTTGACCTCTTATTAAATGTATTAATTGTATGAATAGACAAATATGATACTCTAATTAGGGAGATAATGCCACATGGTTCTAATCCAGCGGACACCACGTCGGCCAACGTAGTATAAATAGGGTCTTCTTGTAACTTAAAGGGGGCTGGATTTTTTATGGGAAAAAGGGGACAATCATACGTTCAAAATAGATACTTGAACTCTCATGAAACTTACAACAAACACTAATTTGATTATCTTTTTGGATTCTTAACATGTTTATCGAGTGTATATTCCAACTTACAATATAGTAACTTCTATATATATATTATCTATCATTCCACATATTCCCATCTTATTGCTACATAGATTAAGTTTGACTTCAATCTGGCAATCAGTTGTTAGTGTGATTGCTACCGTTCCATTTGCCGAAGCTCGAACATTCTCGTCTCATGCCACAAAGTACATCCAGTATCCATCTCAACATTGTTACCGTCGTTATTCCGATAGGAACGCGCCGGAATTGTGTTTGATTTGACTTGAGTGGACCCGACATCTGTTGGCTCATTTTTTTGGGTCAACAAATAGTAAAATCTACTTATTGCTCGATTCAAGACTCATCACGTTCCCACATTCAAACACGTTCACTTGTTGAGTTAGGAAAAGAAAAGTTGGCGTAAAACTTGGTTTAAAGCAAAGTTGAGTTGGGATGGAAACAGGGGCATCCACCGCTGTTTATATTTCTTCATCTTCTCTAAGATAATTTGGAAATTTGGCTAATGGGCTTAAGTAATCGGTTCGGATTAAGGCATAAAAAAGTTTGGTTAAGGTGTTTTTAAATAAATTTTTAGTTTTATTAGAAATAATTATATAGGAAACCGTCCCTAATTTAGAATACTAATTTATCAATATCGTTTCCCTAGGTTTGACTTTTTTCTCGATTGTTTTAGGTATGATGTTCATTGATGTAACTCATATATGAAAACTATGAATTATTTTGGCAGATTTTTTTTGTTAGTTTGTGGTAATTTGAGATTGGTAGTTTTTCAATTCATACCTTAGACTAGGATTTCTTTTATGGCTGTTTAAGATTTTCTTATAGGCATATGTTTGAGTCAGATTAAAATTCTATTCTCATTTTTCTAATTATTTTCAATCACACATTATTCAATAAAATAATATTTTATATCACATCAATAAATTTTTCTTCTTTTTCAACCACACATTCACCATTAATCCACTATTCTAAAATACATTCTTCCAAAATAATGTGGCTTAAACAAACAATTATATTTTCATGTATAAATAAAAACATATGGGTCTTCATAAAGTTACAATTAAACCTCTATAAAATAATAATGTTGGGACAAATAAAATATTTTTTAGAGGGGTTAATAATTTATCGATAAATGAATAGATTATTAATTTATCGATAATAAATATTTATTAATTTATAGAGTATTTTATATTTTTATAACTTGTATTATATTTTACCATTATACACGTAGGAACTTTTTTTTTTTTTTTAAATAATAAATGTGGTGAGATTCAAAATTTAGTATGTAATCATACAAAAAGACATACACATACATACATTAAAGATGAAACATTAATGTACATGCATTGACTTCCATCTTGTTTGGACTCCATTTTTCCAAGAAAATGCATTTTTGAATAGTAAAAAGTTGGAGAATGTCTGGTTAAAAAATAAGGAAAATTTTTTTATTTACGTGTACAATTATTTTATAGAAAAATGTGTTGTTGAAAATGAATATCGAACTAAATGAGTTTTTATTAAAGGGAAATGCTATGTGTGCATAGCATTTTCCATAATGCTGTCCATAATGGCCACATAGAGTCCCCCTATTAGAGGTGCATGCGGGCCCAGGCGCCCCCCAATAAGGGGTCTCCATGTGTCTATTATGGACACCATTATGTTATATGTTATGTACTCATAGCATAACCGTTTATTAAAATGGAACCCATAGATGAGCTTCAATATGCCTAATGTAGTATGTGCAATATAAAAAATAATTACTTTGTACAAAATAAAAAAAATATATAAAAAAAAAAATAAGCCCTTGTTTGAGCTACATTATTTTTTTCATTCTCATTCTTCTACTCATTTTCAATCACAGATTCTTTAAAAAAAATATTTTCCACTACATAAATAATTTTTCCTCCTTTTTCAACCACATATTCTCCATCACATCAAACAAAAAAAAATGCATTCTTGGAGCAAAAATATGTACCAAACATGGGCTAAATATGCCAAATGTAATACATGCACTACAAAAACATTAGAGATGAAGTTGAGTTGCAAAGAAAAAAACAAAGACTTTAGATGCATATTTTGAAAAAAATGTAAATTGAAAAAAATGTTGTCAAATTAAAAGTTTGGTAATATGTATTAGAGTAATTAGCGCATAACGTCCCCATCTTTCATTATTATTGTGGAAAATTTACATACCTTTCATTTTTTTTTGATATTTTCACATTTATTTCCACATTTCATTGTGCAAAAAGTCATTTCTCCCTATTTTCTCAATTAAAAATTTTGAAATAACAAATATATCAATCTCTATAAATAAAACAAAAAGAAAAAAACTAATTGCAACAAAAGTACCAATTTTTTTTAAAAAGCGTAAATAAGTCACAAATAAATTATTAAAATTGTAATTAGTATATAATGTCCATCTTTCACATATATTGTGAAAAACATCCGTACCTTTCATTTTTATTTTTTTTTGCATTTTCACCCTTAATTACACATTTGATTGCGCAAACCATCATTTATATCTATTTTTATCCAATTTCTCAATAAAAAGATGTGAAATAACGAATATAATTTCATATTTAAATAAAAAGCTAAATAATTAATTGCAATCATAGTCTCAATTTTTTTTTAAAAAGTGCAAACAAGTCCCCAATAAATTATAAAATTTTTTTTTAAAAAAATGCAAACAAGTCCCAATTAAATTATTTAAAAATAAAAAATGCAAACGAATCTCAAATAAATTATTTAAATTAAAAAATATATTTTTTATTGTAATATGAGGGTATATTCATTATTTCACACTTTTTTTATTGAAAAATTGGATGAAAATGGATGGTAAGGATGATTTACATAATCAAATGTATAATTAAGGGTGAAAATGCTTAAAAAAATGAAATGTATGGATGTTTTTCTCAATATTGGTGAAAGATAGAGACATTATGTACTAATTACCCTTTTAATAATTTATTTGTGACTTATTTGCGCTTTTGAAAAAAAAGTAGGATTGTCATTGCAATTAGTTTTTTTGTTTTTGTTTTTGTTTTTGTTTTTTTTTTAAGAGAATGGTATATTTGTCATTTCTTAATTTTTAATTGAGAAAATTAGTGAAAATGATTTTTTGAGCAAAATAAGGGTAAAAATACCAAAAAGTGAAAGGTAATGACGTTTTCCACAATAGCAATGAAATGTGGGAACGTTGTGTGCTAATTACCCTTTGTGTTAATATGAACTACTGTAATTTTAAACAATTATTATTTTATATATACGTTGAGCCTTAAGGTACCTAAAAAAAAAATTATTAACTAATGCATTTAGCGTGATTATTAATTTAGTACGCTAACTCACGTCGGGATCAAAGAATTTTACTATTTAAGCGAGGTTATTAATTTATCGAACATTCATTTATCGATGTTTTACTGCAGGCTTTAGTGAATGAAAATTCAAGTATTCTCAACCATGTGTCTAAATTCTTATTCTTTTGTATAATGAACAAGTTTTTTGTATAATGAACAAGTTTTTGATACCTAATTTTCCGACATTTATGAGTGATTCAATAGGAATTAGAAAATTGTTCGTGATTTTCACATATTTATGTTTTCGTACGCGCTACTCTACGTTATCCATTTTCTTCACCATTCAAAGTCGCTCAACTCTCTTTCCATGCGTACTAAAGACATGTACATTTTTGGTTTGGACTTTATGTGCGGGATCTTTATTATTTAAAATGTGATGTAGCTCGCAAAAATAAATTTCTATAAGCATAAATTGCACATTTAACCCCGAACCTTTAGCAAAAGTAGTGATTGCTTCTATAACCAATTTTTCTTATGATTTTATCCGCAAGCTTTGAGAAATTAGCAGACTTTGTCCATATATCATATATGCAGTTTCTATCCAAAATTCATTTTAAATGATGTAAAAAGACAATCCTACCCTTTAACTTAAATCAAATGAAAATAAAATAAATCAACAAGCAAAAAGAATAAAAAATTAAGCAAAACACCCAAAAAAAAAGAAAGAAAAAAAAGTTTTCTACCCCATGATCCCATCCCATTTTCCTACTGCAGAAATCGAGGGATTTTCTCCCTTGTCAATATAGATAGAAAAATATAAACTTTATCATGTTGGACATATGAAGGTCACGATAACAAAATATAATTTTATAATGTTGGATATATGAAGGACACATAACGATTTAATGCTTATTCATCTCTTGTCTCCGATGACTGGTTGTGAAACTATGATGAAATGGCGAAAACCAATTTGTTATTTTAATATTTAGAAACTTGCTATTCAGTTGATAAACTGAGGAGTAGTGGTGCAATTTTGCTTTTTAAGAGTTGGATTCCTAAGTTTTACTACGGGCATGTCATACGCTACTATCCTTTAGCTATGGTTGATATGAGAAAAGGCAAGGTCAAGTGAAAAGTGGAAGGAAAAGTGACTCACAAAGGAAATTGGAGGCAAAGGTAAAATTATGATATTTTAAGTTAAGATATATTTGCAATACCTCCTCAAATATACATTTTAAGGGTATTGATAACAATTTTATTATAAACTATGACCACGATCAACCAATAAGGTACTTGAGATGTGCTTAGAACAAAATGATGGATAAGATAAATCGGACATTAAGAATGAGAAGCATACAAAAGAATTTGTATATCAGCATATTTACAAAACATCTTTTGATTAACTTAGACAATTCAAATTCCATAGACTATGGGAACTATTTCAATAGATTGAATTATTTAATTCCAACATTATTTTTTAAGGCCATCCTTAAATGCAAAAGAGTAAGGTGACAATAATTCAACAAATAACTTGAAATTTATCATATCTAACAATCTATTACATACTTTATAATAATAGCCTTTGAATCTTTAGTTCTCGCACAAATTTGAACTTCAAATGTTAATATATACTTAGATCATGACATGTATTGGTTTGTAATATATAAATGGACGTGTTTTAAAGGAGGCATTAAAGAAAAGGGACAATGCATAAAAAGATGGAACAGACGAGTTAGTGCACTTTTTGCTGTTTTGTTGCTGGCACTTTAGTAGACCTACAAAACTTGTAATTTTGTGGGTAAATATACCATAAAAAGGTGTAATTGACCATTTCATGTATTACATTTTAATTGAAGTTTTGACTTAATTATTAAATAAAATGCATTGATTTTATGTTTTCGTCATCAAATTGAATAAAGCTTCGAAAAATGAGTCATCGTCTCGCTCACACTTAGACGTGAAGAAAGACGTGCAGTTAGAAACTACAGAATCCATGAAAGCCAACAAAAGAATGTGGCCGATCTAGGTGGCATATTTCTTCAAAAGAAAGTGTATAAATCCTTTTATTGGTAGCTTTGCCTTGTCATGTAATTAGATTCAAGTATGATTAAGAAAAATAGTTACTATCTATGCTATGAGTATATTATGAATTTAGTGGTTGAGAAATGCGCAACTTTTTTTTAAAAGTAAATAAAGCTATTTATTTAGATTGTATTTAAGATAAAAACAATATATTTTTAAAAATAATTATTATTTCACGGTTAAAATAAATAGCTTACTTATTTTCAACTTTAATTAATAAATAAATTGTTTGGTTTAAAACTTACTCAAAACGTAAAATAAATTTTTTTAGCTTATTCAAACATGATTGAAAATAAGATACGAAGAAAAAGCTAAAAAATCAACAAAAAGATAAGACACGGTTTGAGAATCTTGACCATAAGACAGGATCAATTTGTATGTATTATGGGTTCATTTCCACTTAAAACTTTATCGTCTTCAATTTGTCTCCACTCTCATCGTATTATTTATTTTCTACAAGTCACGTGATATAATTATATAAGAAATGTTACCACGTGTTCTATAATAGTAGGGTCCAATTAAAATTCTTATTTATTGATTTTTTTGAATTTGATAAATTTTAATATTTTATTGTTGGTTCGTCGCTCTCTTAATTTATAACGAGTGTCACTACTATGAATAGTTAATTTTATTATTTTCACTTCGAAATAATATTTTTTTTGTTTTAATTATGGTCGTCTACTTTGAGCTTACATATTGTCGCATCAATGTTGAGTCGATGATAAATATTTGAAGTTTCTTTAATTTATCGAGCATTATAATGTGTTAGCACTTTGTAACTTATCCATTGTGAAATTGAACTATTGAAGCAAGATTTGTAACACTAAGCTTTCATGGCATGTTTAATAATTAGTACATTGAATTAAACAAAATTATTAAAAAGGAACTCACGATCTTTATTCGCCACCCAAACCGTCCAAACATAATCTTAATGGCTTGTTTCCGTATATTTCTCTCTAATACATCATATAAATATAGAGCATTACAAGATCAATGCTTAATTGGTGTCAAATATTCAAAGTTTTGTGGGATTAAAAAAGCAAAACATTTGGAACTTATTTTTATGCATAAGCTACCACAAGCAAAATCAAGACTTCGAATCCCCTACCAACACTTTCTCGATCGAGTTTATCTCATCTGACTTACCTAGTGCGGTTTATCTCTCATATGTGGTTGCGGACTATTGCACATAGAACTGAATTTACCTAATGCACACTCACAGTGGTCGGACATCTGCCCCTTCGGGATGGTCGGGGCTCTGCTCGTAGTAGTTGCGGGTTCCTACGTCAACAATATATATATATATATATATATATATATGAAGAAAGAAGAAGAAAAAATTCCAATTTTCACGAGAGTCTTGGTGGAGATTGATGTCAACATATTAGAATTAAAGTGTGGAAAAAGGGGTAGTAATTTGTATGATAATGGGACACTGAGATCTATGGCATTGACATTGCCGAGTACCTTTCTGTTCTGAAAAGAGAAGTTGCTGTAATGGTTTTAACTTTTTTTCCATAAGTTGCTGTAAGATTTAACTTTTTTTCCGTAAGTTGTTGGTAAAGTGGGGTTACACATTTCTATTGCCCAACAGCTCAAAAAATGGTATCTCTATATTCATAATTGCGTGTAGTAAAATTTTTAGACATTTTATTTTTCTTATTTATTATAAGAATAACTTTTTATTTATTTTGATGATAATATTTGATTAAGCATAAAAGTACGTTGTAAGTAAATAAGTAAATTTTATTTATCAAAGTTGGAAAAAATAAATTTTTATCTTGCTATTAAGGTAAGACTCACTTATAAAATAAGTTTTTTTTAAAAAAAAATTAAAGTAAAATATTTAAACTTATTTAAAAGCAAAAGCTGAAAGGAATTTCGTAGATGAATATCAAAATTTTTTTTTTTTTGAAAATAAGTTTTGATTTGAAGTATTAAAAAACAGTCTTCTAATGGTTATAGAGCATGACCGCGACCGCATAAGCTATATTACAAGTAAAAAAAGTAATTTTAAGAAACTAGTTATTTTAATACATATTTAATTATGTTATTTTTATGATTGGACAAGAAAAGTTTTTAATTTTGAAAGTAAATTTTATCCTATTAATAAATAAGAAATTTAATTATTATCGATTTTAATAAATTAATATTAAAAATTTCTACCCCAAACTTATAATTTGCAAGAATGAAGAATGATGGTAAAAATAACTTTGGTAGGCCATGATCCATGGCATGCCTTTAGACAAAATTATGTCTAGTTACTTCTATTTGCCCTCTGGTATCATACATTATAAAGAGGAATTGTAATGATACTATAAATTTTTAACTATTGTTGTGAAATAATTAGGTTGCTAGTGGGAATTCATGATGTATAGCAAGTTTACAAGATTAGTGCATGTTAAGTAAATGCTTCTTGGATATTGCTTTCATCCCTATCGTGAAATGCCTTTCTAATGGTCTGACTATTTATGTTTTGGCACGGTAAAGTGATAGGTATTGAAAATCAAGTGATTCATGTGTTTGGCATATTGTTTTTGTCAAGTTTGGTAAAGCCAATCGGGCAACACATGCAATTATGTTTGAGTATTGTATATCAAATTAACATGACATACAAGTTCATCAACTAATTTCTGTTTTAAAATTTGAAATTTGAAATCCAATTTTGTGCAACCTCAATCAATCAACCTTTCAACCGTGTCATGAATTCTTTTAAAAAGATTCGTTTTAAGAATAACGACGATTATGTCTTTTATGTACATAAGTAGGACTTACGGATCATTTGACGGTCTCGGGTAAACATTTTCTATGGGCACGTAGGCCTCCCAAAAGGGAGACCATAAGAGAAATAGTTAATGTCTGTTTTATTCGAACGATTTAATTAATTGAATATCCTACAAGAAATAGCATGAAATTGATTACTAAATCCAAACACGCCTCTTACATAAAGACTTAATCAACTCAATTTATTACATAATAAATGTGGATATTTGAATGTCAAACACCAAAAAGAAGATGATAAGGAAAGGTAACTCTTAGTAGGTGTCATTCAAGGAATTTATTTATAGAACAATAAGCCATTTCTTGTGGAATCATTGCATAGTCCATTATCCTTGATATTGATAGACAAATGAAAAATAATGGATAAGATGGGATTGAAAGCTCTTGATAAAAATCATGACCAAAGATGTATAATTGTGTTTTGATGTATGCTACATGTTGTCATGTCACTTGCAAATAGTTAGTTAGTGCGTCTGTTATACGCGGTATTACAATAGAATTATTTACGACATAAAATTATATTGTATTCATTATAGCAAATACAATTTGAATTTCTTATTCATCTTGAACCACATCTCATGTAATCCAATCTAGCATACATCTCGTAAAATTATATTTTTGATGTATAATTAGATTATAAGACTGGATATGATTAACGAAAGAGGTATGGTAGGGTCTGCCTATTGTTCAATTCAGTACAACTTCCATAACACGCCATATTATAATTCTTTAATATGATTGGTGCAATCTAAAGCATAATCTTTTTCTTGCAAATTTTTATGAACCTGGTCCTAAGTTTTGTTTATTTGTGGTGGAGGTGATTTTGATGGTGCTTTGGTGGGCCGAACTGGTTTAATGGGCTTGGTAAAAAAGTAAATGGATAGAGATAATTCGAGTTCTGAATGTTGACAGATGCCACAGATACAGGTTCTAAACAAGAACAATGTAAAGTAACAATATAAAAATGGGAACAATACAAATTTAAGCTAGTTAAAAGATACATTTTAAAAATTAAGAAATTTATTTTAAAATTTCAAAAATCAGGTCATAGTTAAATTTAGATAATTAGATAATCGATTAACAATATTTTATTAATTAAATATATTAAGGTAACAATACTATACACTTTATGGTCACGGTTACTTACTGATTACAATCACAAATTACAAATCTCATAAGTCGTAACTTATTTATCGATCACAAATTACCAAATTAATTAGTTACGCATTATTTTCTCGGTCACAAGTATTACACAATTATGGTCATGGTCACAAATCACATAAGGTCACAATTATAAATGCAAAATTTGTGAGTCACAATTATAAATTAGTCACAATTATACATTTTTTAGGTCACATATTATTTATTAATCACAAATTACTTATTTTATTGATTACATACTATTTATTAGTCACAAATTAATCATTTTACTGATCACAATCACCCAAATAATTAGTCACAAACGCTCTTCGCCCTACCCCACCCCCCACCACGACACCAACCGAACATCACATCACCTCACCTCCACCAACATCTACACCACCGCCGCACCATCACCAACCGAATGCTTTGCCACCACCAACAACAATCGCCATTTTGCAATTGCAAAACAATCACCATAATTTACAAACCACTAACCACCATTGTCAAAAATCACCCAACCGAGTAGATCGAAGGTGGAAGAAACCACCCCAAAACCCCAAAGCCACCCCAATAAAAACTTCATCAATCACCATCTATGAACGTGATGATAGTGAAAATGAAATCGCGAGAGAGAGAGAGCATATGCGATCTGCTAAACGACGTCGCAGAAAGGGATTTTGGTGTTCCCCACGACCACCCTACTCCGCCACTTACTACGGCTGACGCTCGTTGCGCGCAGTATCGCACGCATTGATCTATTTCTTCCCCTTTTTCTCTGGTGATTGGCGATGAGGGAATGTGTTTACCAGCGTCGAAGAAGAGAAGAAAGATGAGGGTCAACTATGCTATGTGATTTTAAGATTTTCGGGATTTGGGTGTGTATGATTTAGAAAGAGAAGATAGATGATATAGAGAGAAGAAAGAGGACATTGAAAAAATTTAATAATATTATTATTAAAATTAAAAATTAATTTAAGACCGGATTTGTATAAACAATTCTTAAACTTAATTTTTGATGTTGGAAGTTGAAATACATTCATGGGTGTAATTTCCACTATAAAAATCTTCACTGTTTTTTCGTGAAAATATAATCGAGGTTTGTACACATTTGATCTAGGCCAGGAAAAATTACCCACGAAACCGTAAACCATACAGGCCCAATTGAGTCAATTTGGATTGATTTTGATGGAAGTGAGGTTGATTTTCAAGTTGGCTTGGACCCAACTTGAAAATCTGGATCTATTATTATTATTATTTTTTGGATTTTAAAAGAAATTTGATTATCAACAGGAGTGGCAAACGAGATGGTAACCACATTCCCCTTCCTCGCCCCTACCCAACGGGGATAGGGAAGGCCCCAATCCTCGATTAACTCTCATTTATTTTATGTTATTTATTTGTTAGTTTTTCAAAGCCAATGTAAGTAGAGCAAGTTTAATAAAAAACTAAGCCCTTCAGACATTTATAATTTGTGATTCCCCATTTGTAATCTGAAATAATACATTCAGTAAATCATTTGGGAATTAAAATTGCAAGGAAATTCAGATTCTGTACATTGAATATTACAAATAGAAAATGCACTTAAAATTTCCCTTTTCTCATGAGTGAATGAAGAAAAATTTTAAGCCACCTATTTGGGTCTCTCTCTCAAAAATAAATAAATAAGTTAAATGGGATGCTGTCGTCATCCCAAATTTTCAAGGGTATTTTACACTTGAAATCAACAAATTTAACCGTTGTAAACCGATTTGGATCGGTTTTTGCTATATGTGAATTGGTTTTCTAGTTGAGTTTGAAATGTATCCACCCCAAGTTTTTCCATCTTTAGGCTTGCTTAGCCATGTCAACGAGCCGAGCCGAAACTCAATGCTCGGGCTCGACTCGAGCAAAACAGGTCCAAACTTTTTGGGCCCAAGTCGAGCCGAGCCGAGCNGTAAACCGATTTGGATCGGTTTTTGCTATATGTGAATTGGTTTTCTAGTTGAGTTTGAAATGTATCCACCCCAAGTTTTTCCATCTTTAGGCTGGCTTAGCCATGTCAACGAGCCGAGCCGAACCTCAATGCTCGGGCTCGACTCGAGCAAAACAGGTCCAAACTTTTTGGGCCCGAGTCGAGCCGAGCCGAGCCGAGCCGAGCAAAAACTCGGACAAAAAAATAAGGCTAGGCTCGAGCCTTAGCGGGCTTGAGCCGAGTTGGCTCGTAATTTTTTTTAAAAATCGTTATAAATCTATAATTTTTTATAATGTAATTAAAATTTGTGCAATTTATACGTGTTATAAATAATAACTAAATATTAATATATAAAAAAATACATTTAAATTTTAAAAAAATTTAATTTTTTTTCTATACATTATTTAGTCACGGGCCGGTGACGAGCCCGAGTTAGGCCCGGCTCGAGCAGATGCCCCAAAATAGGACTCGGCCCGAAATTCGGCTCGATGGGACCGAGCCCGAGCCGGGCCCGACTCGAGCTTTTTCCGAGCAGAGCCCGAGCCGACGAGTTTTTTTGCCATCCCTAGACTAGCTAATCAAAAGTATATAGAAAGTGAGAACTACTAGCATTGCAAACCTGAGGTTTTATGATGATAGGTTGTGTTGCATGTATATCACAACTTACAGATTTATTTATCAATAGATGATGTAATGAGATTTGACTGAGACAAAATTTTATCAAATAAATAAGAAAAGAAAAATTATTCCGCTTTTTTTTACACTTCATCAATTTGTAAAGCATTATGTAAATGATGATGTACAACAAGTATTTTTCTTCAATAATTTATATAAAATTTCTTGTCTGTCCTAAATGATTAAAAGGGTTTAGCACTTTCAAAATGAAACACCGATAGACCCATAACCCATTTTATAGGGAAAGCCCAACCTTCATCTTCAAATATAAGAGATAAATGTTTACTTTTTCAAAAATCAGATATGAATTTAAATTTTATTTAT
>CAIGRP010007010.1:0-34512 GCA_903798385.1 Fraxinus cuspidata
AAATTTTCAGCTTCAAATTTTCCTTATTTGAAATTTATTTTGGTTGACATTAAAGAACTCAAAGTAAGAAGATTTTTAACGCTTCGAGTTCCTAGAATTTGGGGCGTTACAGGTTTAGTCACATGCCAGAATATTCATGGAAATAATCACAATGCTATTTTCAGAATGAAGAATTGTTAAACAATAATTTCAAAATAACAAGTTAATGATGGGTGCTAGAAATGGATTTAATAATTTGATTTTATCTTTCAATTCTCATTTTTCTGTCATCATTTTCATCTTTTTTGGGGTATCTTCTTCAATGTTTTAGGTAAGTTCTTGATGTTGGAGTATTATCCTTCAAGGGGAATGGAGAAGAGAACAATATGAAGAATAATGACACCGAAACATTGTAGAAAGGCTCAAACACGGTATCGTTGTCCTCAAATGATATTTTACCCTTCTAGTATTTAATTGGTGCTTCAAGGGACTTTTAACAAATGGATTGTAGGATTGATTAAGCCTTGAAAAAGAAAATATTTATGCACTTGTATTTATCATCCAAAACTTGAAAAACACTTTTAAATGTTTGAATATGCAAATGAATTGAATTTAAAGGCACTTTTGTTGATTTGTTATGTTTTTAATTGAAATCTATCACTTATTTATATATTTCAATTCACTATCCATGCAATAGTCCCATCCTTACATGAAAAATTGAGTATTTTCATGAAAAGAAGCCAATAATCAAACCAAAAAAACCAGCCTAACGGCTAGTTATTTTAGCCTGATGCATATGCATGGTAGAAGCATTTTTGCTTCAGTTTCTGCAAGCTCAAGTGACGCGTATCCGTGGTTTAACAACCAATGCATATGCATAGGCAAAACTTCAAATTGCCTCAATTTTGATTCCAAAACCAATTCGTTGCATTTGGGACTAATTTATCACATTTCATCCATTTTATTAGACATGGTTTAATCTTTGAACAATAATTATAACAATCCCCTACATATTCCAAATTATATAAATCACATATTCAAAACAATAACACTTATGTATAAAGATTATATATCTTTCGATTTGAATCTAATCATAGTGTAATTATCTCAAAGTATCATTGAAATTCCAGGTAGCATGATAAATTGAACCAGTTATATCCTATGATAATACAGGTGAAAACACACACACAAGTGTCATGTGTTCACAAGTTCCTTAAACTCACTTAGTGCTAATATGGTCTTTTTCTCATCTTATTCATTGAACTTCTAAGAGAGAAACTCCAACTCTCTATTGAGGCTGTACCACCTCGATTTCATCTAGGTGGAATTCTTCTAATATCTTTGTTATTTTTAAATATATTTGTACTTAGTACTGAACTTCAATAAGAGCTTTAAAAATTAACCCTATATAATTAGGATAAGGTTCTTGCGAATTTATAATGTTGAAACCATACACTTATCGAATGACTTGTTATTACCCTTTGAACCCGTGGATTGCCATTTTAGTAATGACAGGTAGGGTTGCCATTATTGGTAGATCTATTTAGTTTAGGAGTTTTAGCCCCATCTTACTCGAAGTAGATATAACTAAATCACTATTAAAAGGTTTAGTTAGAAGATCCGCTAGGTTCTCATTTGACTTAACATAATTTAGAGAAATTATTCAATTCTTGATTAATTTCCTTATGTAGTCTTGTCTTGGACTCATATGTCTAGAGTTCTAATTGTATATCTCATTGTATGCTTTAGCTAATGTGGCTTGACTAGCACGATGATAGATATCGAAGAAATATTCTTTGGTCCCAAAAGTATCTCATATAGTAAATCCTCAAGTCACTCGTCTTCTTTCTCGATATCGGCAAATGCCATGAATTCAGATTCCATGGTTAAATATGTTATGTATGTTTGTTTATTTGATTTCCAAGGAAATGCACCTCATCCAAGAGTAAACACCCAATCCAAAAAAGATTTACTTTCACCAGTGATAGATATCCAACTAACATCAGTAAATCCTTCCAATACAGTCGGGAATTTGGAATATTGTAGACCTAAGTTTTTAGTTTTCTTTAATATACCAAGAACTCTCCCAATAGCCTTCAAGTGTTCCTTGCTTCGGGTTAATAGTAAACCTACTATGTTTACTAATTAAAAAAATGTTATGTCTAGTCTTATGCATTGAACTGCATACATAAGACAATATTCCAATTGAGCAATAGCTCTCCATCATTCTTTATAAGTTTAGAACTTGAATCAAGAAGGATATTATAATCTTTTATGTTCAAATTTTTGAACCTATTTCTCATACTCTCATTGTAATGTGATTGACTCAAATAGTAATCCTCACTAGTTTTAGTAACTTTCATACCTAAAATGATATCTATTTGTCCAAGATCATTCATCTTGAATGTAGAAGATAAAAACATCTTCATTTATTTTATTCCATCAATGTGATTACTCAAAATCAACATATCATTAACGTATAAGCAAATAAATATTAAAGAATTATCACATAATTTGGAATACAAGCATCTATCCATATTATTATCTTTGAAGCCAATAAAAAATCACTGTGTCAAATTTCTCATGCCATTTCTTAGGTATTTGTTTTAAACAATATAATGATTTTACTAATTTGGACACCTTGTGCTCATTTTAGTAAAAAAAACCCTTCAGGTTCTTCCATATAAACTTCCTCATCAAGATCTTTGTATGTTTTAACATCTATTTGTAGAATGTACAAGTCATATATGGACGCTAATGTGAATAATATCCTAATTGATGTTATCGATACATATGTATCGAAATTATCTATTACTTCTTTTTGTCGATAATCTTTAACTACTAATCTAGCTTTAAAAGTATTAAGAGAACCATCTACGTTATATTTTCTACTAAACATCCATTCACAACCAATAGGTTCAGACCCAGGTGGTAAATCGATAAGTTCCCACGTATCTTTGACATAGTTGAACCTATTTCATCTTTAATTGCATCTTTTTAAAAGATACTATCACGAGAAGCGATAGCTTCTCTATAGGTTTTAGGATCGATTTCCATTTGTAGAACAAAATGTATAGTTCTTAAAACATTCTTCTCATTTTTCTCTACTAAGTAAAGTGAAATAAGTTGAGAATCAATTTCATCCGCTCGTAAAGTCTTTTGTATTCAAGTTATTTTGTTTTTTCAAGGTTCACTAGATTCATTAACATCTTTAGAAGATGTTTCACTTGTGTTCCACTAGAGCTAGGATTTTCTTTATGAGTTTCTCTTAATTCATTATTCGAAGATAGTGAATTCTCAAATAACTCTACATCATTTGACTCAATTATCAAATTAGTCTCCAAATTCAATAATCTCTATGATTTGATATTACTAGCATATCCAATAAAGGCACATTTGTTGCCTCTTAGACCCAACTTTGTCCTTTTAGGGTCTTCGTGTTCTTACAATATGCAAGACATCCCACATTTTGAAGTATCCAATATTTGATTTTCATTATTTCCACAAATTTTAAGGAAATTATTTTTGTTAGTTTTGGAGAAATCCTATTTAATATTCTAGTGCACTCAACAAGGTTTCGCCCTACATGTTAAATGTCAACTTACCATATACTAACATGGAATTTATCATTTCAACTAATATTCTATTTTTTCTTTTAGCCAAACCATTGTGTTTGGTGTCTAAGTGCAAAATATTGATGTACTTTACCTTGTTCACAAAATGAATTAAAATCAATAGAAGAGTATCATATTCCTCTATTACTTCTAAGTGTTTTTATTTTCTTATTTAAGTGATTTTCAATTTCATTTTTATAATTCGTAAACATGTCAAATGCTTCATGTTTATGTTTCATTAATAAACATAAATACACCTAGAGTGATATATAATCTACTAAGGCAATGAAATATCTATTTCCACCCCTTGTTAACATGCCATTAAGTTCACATATATTCGAATGAATAAGTTCTAAAAATTGAAAAGTCATTTTCACACTTTGATAAGGTTTCTTAACCATTTTAGATTGTACACATGTTTTACATTTAGAAGTATCATTCACATTGTATGAAATCATATCACATTTAAGCATTCGTTTCGTGATACTAGTGCCTATGTAACCTAATCTAGCATGCCATAAAATAAACAAATCAATCAAATAAGGAAAATCAACTTTATTATTATTATTATTATTATTATTATTATTAATATTGTCAATAGTATACAATTTGATCATTACTTCAATTGAATAGCCTTTTACAACAAATTTCTCATTTCGGGATAATACAAGTTTTTCGGATTCACGAACACTTTTAATGCTTGGCTTTCCCAAGAGATCTCCACTAACTAAAAACCTATTCATTTCTGGAATAGGTAGTACATTTGTTAGGGTAACGGTTTTTTTGGAAGTGAAAATGATGTAAACATTTCATTTTCCAATTATTTTGGAGTGGTCTTCATTACTCATTTGTATCTATTGCTCTCCATTTGATTTATGATAATTAAGAGTGACTTATCATATGACGCATGACGCATGAATAGTTGCTCATGTATCATACCAACAACCAGGGACTTTTCCCTTGATAGCATTGATTTCACTCACGGTAGTCATAATACTAACTTCATCACTAGAGTTATCTTTCCCTCTTTCTTGTTTTGTTTTCGATATCGACATTCCTTTGCAAACTGTCTTGATTTTCCACATACAAAACAATCTCCCTTGGACCTTTTCTTAAACTTTTTAAAAATTTTAGAAGGTTTTCTCTTGTTTGATTTGTTAAACGGTTTGGTCTTTTCAACAACATTGGCTTTTGACCGTGTCTTCATATGAGTTTTCACTCTCATTCCTTACACTCGATTCTTCCTCAATTCAAAAATGTTTCTGAACTTGTTCCAAAGAGTAATCTTCAGAACTATCATTTCCAAGTCACTGGGAGTTTATCAATAATTACGCTCACTTGAAAAGGTTTTGGAAGTTCAATCTTAACCGCCTTAAGTTTGTTGATGAGTACTTGTAATTCATGCACTTAAAGGAGAAGAGAAATATTTTCAAGAAACTTAAACTTGAAATACCTCGGTATCAAGAATTATTGGTACCTTCTTCTTCGACTTTGTACTTGTTCTCTAATGCATCCTAAATTTATTTTCCTAAGGATGTGTTGGTGTATAGATCATAGAACCAGTTGGATAGAGTGTTGAGTATATAACTGGGGTGAATTAATTCATTATCTTGAATTTTTGCCTATTCGTTCTTATGGCCTCAACATCTTCATCTGTCGGTTCTGGTAGTGATGCTAACTCTAGATCAAGGACGTAGAAAATCTTCAATGCCGTTAAAAGGAACTTCATCTTATCTTGCCATCGAGTGAAATTTGTTTTGTCGAATCGACCCAAACGAACAAAGTCTTAATTTATGAGTTTAATGGTAGTCTGATTTGCCATAAATTATTATTTGATTGTTGGAATATTATTTTTCAAGGGGAATGGAAAAGAGAACAAAAAGAGTAATCAAGAACCCCAAAATATGGTAGAAAGGCTCAAACTTGAGATCATTGTCCTCAAATGATATTTGTCCCCTCTAATATTTAATTGGTGTTTGAAGTGACTCTTGACAAATGGTTTGTATGATTGATCAAGCTTAAAAAAGAAAATACTTAAAACTCTTGTATTTATTTTCCAAAACTTGAATAACCTTTTTAAATGTTTGAATTTGTAAATGAATTGGATTTAAAGACACTATAATATGATTTTTATTGTTGATTTGTTATGTTTTTAATTGAAGTCTATTGTCTATTTATAGATTTCAATTCACCATCCACAAAATAGTGCTTCCGTACATGAAAAGTGGAGTATTTTCATGAAAAGTCGCCAAGAATCAAACCAGAAAAACTAGTCTAATGACTTATCTTTTAGCTCCATGCGTACGTATGATAGAAGAATTTTTGTTTCAATTTCTGTAGGCTCAAACCATACGTATCCATGGTTGAATAGACTATGCATACACATGGGAAAAAAAATTTAAATTGCCTCAGTTTTGATTCCAAAACCAATTCATTTCATTGAGGCCAAGTTTATCACATTTCATCCATTTCATTTAGCCTAATTTATTCTTTGAACAATAATTATAGCACTAGTCTTAGGAAACTTCGCAAGGCATCTTTCGGCTTTGAAAACTATCAAATAAAGTCAATGATTACGTACTAGAATTAGATTTAATAAATCGATTTCATTTTTTTTTAGACGTAAATTTAATTAAAATTCTATTTGATGTCACTTGTTCACAAAAATATAACTCGAATGAAACTATCTCAAGTGTACGGTTCATAACAAGTAATAAAGTGGAATATAGGATTTCGAATATCATCCCAAGGGATTGATTTAGTTCAATTTCACTATCTTGACCTTAACCGAAACAAGATAATAACACGTTTATGTTGTGGTGGAAATTTCGATTATACTAATTTACGAATGTAAATATGACTCAACTAAATGAACTAGAATGCAAAACAATGCTTGAAAACGAGTTGTTAAATTTAATGAATGAAAGGCGCAGTAGGAACAAAAATCCCATGCAATGATCTCTTTTAATCCAAATTCTACAAATTGACAACACAGTTGAAGTTTTGAAGAATCAATGTTCATTTTCTATTGAGTAATGTTGAATCTACTCTCATATACGATGCGACTATATCCCTATGACAAATGCAAGTATATAAGAATGCATGGATTTCTGTGAACACTTAGAGATTCACGTAAGGCATAGGGGTATATCCCTATGATGATTTATAACTTGTCAAGCCTATTTGCCTTCTCTAATGCATGACATATACCACCAGATTAACACAATTATTTGCGCATATAATTGTGGAGAAAAATAATTGTATATAAGTAACTCCAATTCAAACAATGTGTATTAATGTCAAAATTGTAAAATCAGGAATTCAAAGATCACATCACATGATTCATTGTTCTCCTAGTACAGAAATATCTAGCCTAACATGGAGAAAAACATAAAACACACAAATAATTTAAGAGACGACATCACCGAATTAAAATTCTGCTTGAAATCTCGTCAAACTTGTGTTTTTCTTTGTCTTCTTTGCTCAAAATCTCCTTTAATGTGTGTTCTAGGGTTCTTTTTTTCTCTTGGAATGCATCCTCCCCTCGTATTTGATGGCTTTCAGCTTTTATATTCATCCTAAGATTCGTTTCCTAAAGTGTTTGAGCGGAATAAGGAAATCAAAATTTTTCGCTTAAAAAACCTACCATGCGGCCGCATGGTTCAACCTTCTGCTTCCCAACTATTCCCTGTAGGCCATGTGCGACTGCATGGAGACTTCTACCATGTGGCCGCATGTTAGATAGAACTTCCATTTGTGTCAATTTGGTCCTCGAGTGTTGTTTTCTCCCATTTTGACTTCTTTTTCTCATTCTCCTTCTTCTAACATCCTTTGTACTTATCAAATTTGTACCTAGCTCATTTACATTCTCAATTCGTCCTTCGGGTCATCTTTCGACTATTCGTACTCTAGTCCCTGAACTTTTGTTTTCTTCCGTTGAGGTCATTTTTCGTATCTTTTATCTTGATTACTGCCACATCCATCAATATAGTACTTCAAAACTAAATTATGTAGAATTAAGCCATATTTAAACACTTTTGTCAACAATTAGTTATGTTTTGCGGCAAAATAAGTGTTGGAAAATGAACTTATCAAATCCCCCAAACTTAAACTATTGTTTGTCATCAAACAAGACAGTGACTTAATTCTACACAAAACATGGCTTGATAATCCGCCGTGTCTCAAGATTGGTGTTCATTGATCAACACAAGAAACAGTTTCAATAGTACACAATTGAAAATCAACCTTTACTTGTTGAATGTACAACTCAACGTGTGTGTGTGAACTCATGTAAACATATTATACTCATTATTGGTTCATTCCCAACCCGTAATAGTCATGTATTTTCTTTTTTCGCTCAAGAGATACACACCCTCCAAAATTATTCTATTCACTCTATTTTTCTCGGGGTGTGTTCCAAAGTTGATCTCAGTTACAGCTACTCATTATTCTCTCTTAGTTTGGATGGATCGTACTATCACAAGTTTACACTTCAAAAAGTAGAGACTCTCCTATTTTTTATTACTTCAACCTTTAAGATTAAACTAAGCTACTTGCCTCGTATTAAAGGTGTAGTTCTATCAACCGAATGTCTTAGGGCTTAGTCAATGTATTTGGTATTTTTCTCTTTTTTTTTTCAATTTTTCTTCTTCAAATATTTTCTCATTTGTTTTCTATATAAACTCTGTAGCGAGCTTTGGGTTGATGACTCCCAAGTCAGATGACCATAGGGCATCAGGTTTTAAACCCTTGCAGGCTTATTCACTCGAGTTATGCAGGCTCGACAAGATATTTATTAATTCTATTTATTCACACATGGACTAGTGCTATGCCCCTTATCTTTTAGACATTCAGCCTCTAAAATATCCCCCTAATTTAAGACTTTTACTTCGTCCTCATCTCATTGGTTTAACGTAATCCACATAAAAGAATTTCATGCACGGAAACCCTACTCATCTCCATGTTCCCTTGCAACAACCCCACCTCCAAACTATTCTGAAAATGGATCATGGTTTATCACAAAAGAGGTTATTTGGGTTTATTTACTATGTTTGACTCTTTTATGTTTAATGAACCTAATCATCAACTTAAGGTGTAAAACATGAGTGTCATGCACGGATTATGTTAAGTTTCACATGAACAGGTTTTGGTCAATCAAATTATGTACCATATCCATGTTTCCTAGTACATTCTATTCCAATATCCACATCAATGCCGGCGAGGCTATCAAAGCCACACAAGCACACAAACTCTAATCTAATGCTAGAATCTAAACAAATAAAAACTAAAACTAAATGAAAACTACATAAAACAAAATTCACATTTTAGTTTATTTATTTTCTTTTTGTATCTCGAAAATCACACAAGAGGCAATAAATTAAACATAGCTATCGATGAACAATAAATGGTGCAACAAACAATTATGCCACACAACAGAAAATTATGCCACACCCCCAAACTTAAACATAACATTGTCCTCAATGTCTAAAGACGGTAAAAGTGAGCTGAAATAGGCATAATTAAAGGATAATAATAAACTAATGGCATAAAAGACAAAGTAATTAGTACTCCCCTGATCAATATAGAGGTGGTGGTGGAAAATTGAGACCGGAAGTGCCGTCTCCAGGTAGTAGATGTATTACATCATCTTGGATTACTGAGATAGCTTGGCTTGAAGACCTCAAATGACAGCAGTCTATTATCTAACTTTTGTCTCAATCCTGCCTAGCCAATCCAATGTTTCATTGGCCCCCAACTGAATCCTGTGTAGCCGATCGACATACATGCTCAACCTCCCATTGATCGTTTCTTTTTCCCTCCAAGTTGCGAGGGATTCCCTACTAGCCATGGATGTGAAGTGTCTGAATCTTTGCAAGTCATTCCGCATCATCTACATATTAGTGCTCATGGCCCCAAAGGCCTGCTTAAGACTCTGAATGTCCTGGCCGGAACCGGTCATAGTAGCAAACATCTATCTTAACAGCTGTATGTCGATGTCCTGCGATGGTGACGATAACTGAGGTAACTCGATATCTGCATCCTCCCGCCCATGTACAACTTGCTGCTATCGTTACTGCTCTCGTGCTAGCTTCTTTTTGTGATTCGACCTATCTCTATCCTGCGCCTCTAACATGATGCGCTTGATGAATGGGCTTGGTTTTTTGGGAAGTTCCCCAGATGGGATAGTGATGTCTGAGATATTATAGATGCCGCTAATCAAACTCGAAAATATCAAAGAACTACGGTGGTCGCCTCAAACTCCCAGTGCATGGATCTGCTCGTAGATGGAGGTGGCTAGATCAATCTTCTGTCCCCTAACCATATGATAGAGAAAATTGGCTTTGGGATTCAAAAATGTGGTGCAGTGTGAAGTTGGCTCGATGTTGTGGCAGATGAAGAGCCATAAGATAGAAATAGATGGTGTGAGCTCAATTTGATGCTATTCAGTAGTTAGTATTGGCTATCCATTTTCATGCCCAAGTAACACTTCAACCACTTCGTTCCAATGGAAGTCACCCCGGGCTTGGAACCACATGGCTCCAAGATAGCTGGTAATAATCATGAATGACCTCAGGTGAAAACATAATCCATTTGTCTCTCACCCATGTCTGGTGCTGATGCTCAGATCTGGATGTATCAATCTCACTGTTAAAGTTGGCATAAATTCTCGGACTAGACTTTTATAAACAGGATGCGGTCTCTCTATAAATTTTTCCCAGCCACAGTTCTGAACTGAAGTGATTAATTCAAAACCCGATAAGTCATCAAGTTTAACCGGGCACTTGTGGTTGATTGCCTAATGAGATATTATTTCTGAGTATTTGACATGAGCATCGCTGTTCATAAAATACCTCACACCCCTCTCAGGTGTTTGAGTGCGGGCTGTACCTGAAGTAGAGCCAACCTTTTCCTTTTCCTTAGAAGTGCATTTAGGAGGCACTTTGCAACACAAAGAAAATGAAAACATGTAAGTCATATGTGATGCAAAAATGAATGCGAATAAGAAAAGAGGCACCAAATCCTTAAACGTATGTCAAAGTATACATGCCACGTGCGTAGTCAAATGTATGATAAGATCGACCAAACAAAGTCTAAACGATGCAACGATTCCATGCTCGACAAAATATATCATGAAGGATGGATATTATGTAACGATGCAAGGATGCCATGCCTCACACCCCCGTCAGGTATCTGTGTGTGGATCGTACCTGAAGTAGAGGCAACATTTTCCTTTTCCTTGGAAGTGCATTTAGGAGGCACTCTGCAACATAAAGAAAATGAAAACATGTAAGTCATATGTGATGCAAAAATGAATGCGAAGTTACGGGAAGATAATATAAGAAGAGGGGCACCAAATCCTTAAACGTATGTCGAAGTATGCATGCCGCGTGCGTAGTCAAATGTGTGATTAGATCGACCAAACAAAGTATAAACGATGCAATGATGCCATGCTCGACAAAATATATCATGAAGGATGGATATTATGTAAAAATTGTCAAAATTTAGCTCAAAAACGTCATAGCATTGCAAAAAGGTGAGAATTGTTGCATGTAAAACCATGTTCGACTAAGCAGATTTGCCTTCGGACATCATCAAGAAAAAAGAAAAATTTCCCAAAAACCCTCATGGCATATAAAATAGGGTATATTAGTTTAACACATATTCAAAATTGAGATCAAACGGAAGTCATTTGGGTTAGAAAACCAAGGGACGAAGTGAGGGACGTGAGGTGCCGTGTGCCTAGCCATGGTGTGCTATGTGTCTTCCATTTTAATTTGGGTGTATTCAACGACAATTGGGAAGGAACATTAACACAAAACACAATCTAAAATACATTTTATCAATGTCAAATTTGAGATGGACTCGAAATCCACACAAAATTTCACTTAAGCATTTCATCGAACATGCTGAAAGCATTATTTTTGGGTTCAAGGATTTCCCAATCCCATGGTCATAACCTAAGCCAAAAATTTTCAACACAACTTAATAGCAAATAACCCATCACTACCTAATGTCCATCTCCTCAATCAAACATTCAAGAAAGCACCAAATGAAAAGAAAAGGTTTGAAACATAAGGCAAGGATTTATGACATATCTTGAAACTTGAAGAATTAAAATGGATACAAGAGGTGTAGTAAGTGATATCTCGTGTATGTGAGACATTTGCATGAAAGTAAGGTATGGTGTGGTGTGTTGTAGTGACCGTGTACGAAGAAGTGAGGCGTGGTTGTGTGGTGTTATTTTTCTAAAAAAACAGGAGGGGCTGGATTTTTGTTCCATGCGACCGCATGTAACATTTTCTTGCGGTCACATAGAACTAGTCTAGGCTAAAATTGGCCTTGACTTGCTGCTTGCGACCCCAAGCCTGGTAGGTCTATGCGGTCGCATAGACCATTGGTTTGCCAATTTGCCGATTTTTCTGATAATTTACCTTTTCGACCATCGGGCGGGCCCCATTGCCTTGATTTTCGTGCCGACCAAATTTAAATGAATGCAGTGGGTAAAGGGAATGTGAAAAAATTTTAAAATATATTTGACTTCGTGAAAACTCATTTTTTGGTTTATTTGCACGTAAAACTCGGTTTTCAACCCTCAATGCAACATGGCATTCTAACGTCCCTACTACTTGTCAAAACACATTTGAAACCATTGGTGTATGTGTATGCCATGAACTTGACTCCAAAAACATTTTTAAACTTGAAAACACATGTTGATTCTGAAAAGTGCAATTTTGATCGTTTTGCCTCAAAAAGCGTGAATTTTGCACTAAATGAATGAAATACCATTCCAACACCCCCAAACTCATTCAAAACACATTTAAAACCAAATGGGGTCATGCATAGACTCTTAGTGAATTCAATGGATGATGAACAACCTAATATGCGAAAAATTTTCTAAAACATAAAAAAAATCATAATCTAATGCACAAAGCGAAATAAATAAAAGGGAAGAGTATATTGGGTTACCTTCCAACCAGTGCTAGTTTATAGTCTATGGCTCGACTGTATCATGTTTGATTCATTCTATGAACGATGGACTTATCCTTGGAGAATTTACCAATCCAATATTGTTTCAGCCGCTGTTCATTAACTATGAAGTTTCCATTTTTTCTTGGTAGATCTCAACAGCCCCGTATGGAAGTACATTTGTAATAGTGTATGGACCCGACCACCTTGACCTCAATTTTCTCGGGAAAAGCTTGAGTCTAGAATTATACAAAAGCACTTTCTACCCCACTTCAAACTCTCGCCGCTGAATATACATATCATGCCACCTTTTGGTATGCTCCTTATAGAGTTTTGCATTTTCGTATGCTTCCAATCGGAATTCATCCAATTCGTTTAGTTTAACCTGTTACCTTCAAATCAATGTTTAAATTCTTGACTACCTAATATGCTCGGTATTCCAACTCAACTTGCAAAGGACATGCTTTTCCAAAAACTAACCGGTATGTAGACATACCTATAGGTGTTTTGAATGCTGTCCTAGAAGCCCTTAGTGCGTCATCAAGCTTCTTAGCCTAATCTTTCCTAGAGGAGCTCATTGTTACCTCTAGTAGCCTTTTCAACTAACTGTCAGAGATTTCAACTTGGCCACTTGTTTGAGGATGATATGGAGTTGCTAAATGATCCCGGACGCCATATTTAGCCAATAATGACTCAAAATGACGGTTGCAAAAGTGTTTGTACCCCATAACTGATTATAGCCCCAGGAAGGCTATAACGGGTGAAAATATACTTCTTTAATAATACAATCACCACTTTAGCATCGTTAGTTGGCAATGCTATTGCTTCTACTCATTTGGAGATGTAATCAACAGCAACCAGTGTGTATTGATTTGAGAAGGATGGTGGGAACGGTCCTATGAAGTCAATTATCCATACATCAAACAATTCCACCTCAAGGATGCTGTTTAGAGGCATCTAATTCCTTCTCAAAATATTACCCCATGCATTGACGATCAATAGAACCCAGATTGTAGAGTTTTTGCTGCTATTTTAGATGCTTTAAAATGCCTCGCATAAGCAGATAAAAGATAGTGTTCAAGTATGCTCGTTATTTCTTCCTCAGGAATACATCGCCATATAATCTGATCAGCTCCTCGATAGTAGAGAATAGGATCTTCCCAAAAGTAATATTTGAGCTCAGACAAAAATTTCTTTTGCTGATAACTTGAATAATCTGGTGGAAGAATGGATTTGACCAAATAGTTTACAATGTCAGCATACCAAGGTGTAACCTTCACGCTAAATATTTGCTCGTCTGGAAAAACCTCGTTAATTTCCACTAACTCGTCTTGATTTTCCTGTTCTAGTCGAGATCACATTTTCATTTTACTTCTTATCCCTAATTTCCAAATCAAACTCTTGCAGTAGTAGAACCCAACTGATTAATCTTTGCTTGGCATTCTTCTTTGTCATCAAATATTTTAATGCTGAATGGTCGGTATAGACTATGACCTTTGATCTAATAAGATAGGATTGGAATTTATCAAAGTCATAGACTATAGCCAGGAGTTCTTTCTCGATAGTAGCATAGTTGAGCTGTGCATCATTCAACATTTTGCTCGCATAGTAGATTACATGAAAAAAATTTCCTACTAGCTGCTCAACACTGTCCCTGCTGCGTAGTCACTAGCATCGTACATTATTTCAAATGGCAAACTCCAATCCGGCGCTATGATGGTAGTTGCTAAAATAACTTTCTCCTTTAAATTGTTAAAAGCCACTAAGCATTCCGCAGAGAATTCAATAGGCACATCCTTAAATGGTAAATTGTAGAGAGGCTTTGTAATCTGTGCAAAATCTTTGATGAAGTGTCGATAGAATCCAGCATGCCCAAGAAAACTGCAAACTCCCTTAACTGCTATAGACATAGATAGTTTCTCAATAACTTGGATCTTTGCTTTATCAACCTCGATCCCCTTAGCTGAAATCTGATGTCCTAGTACTATGCCATCTTGCACCATAAAATGACATTTTTCGTAGTTTAATACCAAGTTTGTCTCCTTACATCGTTGTAGGACCAAGCTCAGATGCTCTAAACATTCATCAAAGGACGGACCAAACATAGAGAATTCATCCATGAAGATCTCTATGAACTTTTCCACCATGTCGAAGAAGATGGCCATCATGCACCACTGAAAGGTGGTGAGAGCGTTACATAGACCGAACAGCATCCTACGGTAGGCAAAGGTTCTGTAGGGACAAGTGAACATAGTTTTCTCCTTGTCATCTGGTGCTATTGGAATTTAATTATATCCTGAATAACCATCGAGAAAGCAGTAATGTAAATGACTAGCCAACGATTTCAACATTTGATCAATAAAAAGAAGTGGGAAGTGATCATTCCGAGTAGCAGTATTGAGTTTGTAGTAGTCAATGCAAACTTTCCATCTCGTAACATTCCTAGTAGGTATCAAATCATTCTTTTCGTTCTCAACCACTTCAATGCCCCCTTTTTTCAGTACGACATGAATTGGACTGACCCAGGCTTTGTCTAAGATAGAATAAATTATTCCAGACATCCAAGAGTTTAATCACCTCTGCTCTGACCACTTCATTCATATTAGGGTTAAGTTTCCGCTACCTATCAACGCTCGGTCTGAAGTTTTTCTCCATGAAAATCTTGTGCGTACAAAGCGAAAGGTTAATCCCTTTTATATCGACAATAGACTACCCAATTTCTCTCAACACCCTAAGTAATTTCTCTTTCTCCATCCTGTTGATTAAGTTGGAAATTATGACTAGAAGTGTAGATGATTCTTCTAAGTAAGCATAACGAAGATGGAGTGGTAGTTGTTAGAGCTCTAACTTCGGTGGTTGCTGAACTGATTGCAATGGTTTTAATGGACCAGTTCCCAACTCCTCAAAATTCCTATTTTACACATATGGCGGATTTATTTCCAAAAATCTTGCACAGACCTCAATCTCTGTAGAAACGGTGTGAATGGACTGAGAATGCACAGTATAAGCTTCATAAGTGTCAAAGGGATGTTGTATTTGAAAGGTGTCATGAACTGCACTATCAACCACGTCGATCTGAAAATAGCTGTCTGACTCCGTAGGATATTTCATAGCCTTGAAAACATTGAAAGAAACATGTTCCTCCCCTAATATCAAAATCAGTTGACCTCGCTATACATCTATCAGAGCTCTCCCAATAGCAAAAAAATGGTCGACCTAATATGAGTGGCACATCCTTGTCCTCTTCCATATCCAGAATAAGGAAATTTGCTGTAAATACAAGACCTGAAGGAATGGCAATAGTAGCACTTAGCTCAACCCAAGTAGAAAGATTAAATAAAATAAAATATGTAAAATAAAAATTAAAGATAAGTTCGAATTAGCGTCAAAACAGATAAAATTAAACTAATACTCAATCCCCGGCATCGGTGTCAAAAACTTGTTTACAAAAATATATCTCGAATAAAACTACTGTAAGTGTACGGTTCGTAACAAGTAATAAAGTAGAATCTAGGATTCTGAATATCGTCCCAAGGGATTGATTTAGTTCAATTTCACTATCTTGACCTTAACCGAAACAAGATAATAACACGTTTATGTTGTGGTGAAAATTTTGATTAATTTACGAATGTGAATATGACTCAACTAAATGAACTAGAATGAAAAACAATGCTTGAAAACGAGTTGTTAAATTTAACGAATGAAAGGCAGAATAGGGTCATAAATCTCCATGCAATGATCTCTTTTAATCCAAATTCTACAAATTGACAACACGGTTGAAGTTTTGAAGAATCAATGTTGCTATTCTATCCAACAATCTCTCTTGAGTAATGTTGAATCTACTCTCATATACGATCCGACTATATCCCTATGACGAATGCAAATATATAAGAGTGCATGGATTTCTGTGAACACTTATAGATTCACGAAAGGCATTGGGATATATCTTTATCCCCTATTTGACCCTACGATGATTTATACCTTGTCGAGCCTATTTCCCTTATCTCGAATGCATGAATTACACCACTAGATTCACACATTCATTTGTGCATAAAATTTTGGAGAAGAATAATTGTATATAAGTCACTCATATTCAAACAATCTGTTTTAATGTCAAAATTGTAAAATCAGAAATTCAAAGATCACATCACATGGTTCATCGTTCTCCTAGTATAGAAATATCTAGCCTAACATGGAGAAAAACATAAAACACACAAATAATTCAAGAAACGACGTCATCGAAGTAAAATTCGGCTTGAATTCCTGTTAATCTTGCGTTTTTCTCTCAAAACCTCCTTTAATGTGTGTTCTAGGGTTCTTTTTTCTCTTGGAATGCCTCCTCCCGTCATATTTGACAGCTCTAAACTTTTATATTCATCCTAATATTTGTTTCCTAAAGTGTCTTAGCTGAATAAGGAAACCAGAATTTTCGCGTCAAAAATCTACCATGCGGTTGCATGATTATGAGCCACGTGACCACATGGTTCAACCTACTGCTTCCCATGTATTCCCTGCAAGCCACTGTGTGACCGCATGGAGAGTTCTACCATGCGGCCGCATGGTAGATAGAACTTCCATTTGTGTTAAATTTGTCCTCGATTGTTGTTTTCTCCCATTTTGACTTCTGTTCCTCATTCTCCTTCTTCTAACATCCTTTGTACTCATCAAATTTGTACCTAGCTCATTTACATTCTCGATTCGTGTTTTGGGTCATCTTTCTCCTTCTTCTAACATCCTTGATCCACTGAAGATTTTTACGAGGTGAGGTGAAGAGAGATGAGGCGAGGATGGGGACAAAGATCAAAATATCATCAGCATCGTTTTACCATTTATTATTTGTTATTATAATTTTAAGTACTATTTTAAGTATAAACGCTTAAAAATAATATAAATAAAAATAAAAGTAGATGCGGCTTTGGGACGGTGCATTTTGTAATACCTATATTGGATAGAATTATTTCTTAAGGGTTGGTTGCACAAGTTGTCACCCAATTTTTAGGGTAATTTAGGGTTGGGTTTTCAAACTTTTCACATAGTTTGAAAACGGCTTCCAAAATTTCAAAAATGAGGTTTTGACTCTCCTTGTTAAAATATCAAGCTCAGCTCTTCATTCTAGAGACTTCTATGTAGTTAGATAGTTAGTTATTTTTTAGTCTATAACTAGAGCACTTTGTATTCATTGTAATTCATTGGATTCTATTCCAATCTTCAACATGAAATCATCATGTTGAATCTATCATTTTCTTCCCTGCAGTACAACAGGCTTCAATTTCGTTTCAATTCCTTATTTTTAATATGGTATCAGTGCAGGAAAGGATCTCCACCGTTCTGCTCAAATTTCATCAGATATAATTTTTTTTACCTCCAATCAATCTCACACATCCAATTCCAGTCCATTCAAGCAGCTGAGAGATTCTCAATTGATTTTGCCATCCACAAATGAAACTGACGATCAACAAAGCTTGCTATCATAGTTATGTTCTTCCTCCTCACTCTAGCATTCTACTGGAATATATTTTTTTAGCATTCAATAAAGGCGACCGAGCCTCTCACCAACACAAATCCAAAATCAGATCAATTTATCTTCATCGGTGACCTGAATTCGCAGCAATTGACAGAAGCTGATTTGTTTAATTCTTCCTCATCAATGAGTTATTCCGCCAAATGATGGATCTGGTTCATTTTCCTGCCTCCTGGAGTAGATCAATTACTAGAGATGTTTTCATGGAATTTATTCCGATTCTATTTTCTATGTTCTTCTCCTTTATGGATGTTAATTCGTGGTTTCTAATTCATGCCAAATCAGAAGATAACTTTGGCTTTAGATCCAGCCTTGTTTTGGAATTGGTAGTTGGCTCACCTCTCAACAGCAACTCTTTTTTTGTGCAACGAGGACCAAAAGAATCTCAAGCAATTACTTGATGCTTTTGGTAATTCTTGGTGAACTACCCTGTAAGATGCAGAGAAACACCTCTGGCATGTCAGTTTCACAAGTTGATTTAGCAAAAAAAAAAAAAAGCAAGTGTGTCTTCTGAATATTAAATGGATAATTTGAAAGGAAAGCTAAAAGAAAACTCTTGAACCTATTTCCTTCGCTATGGCCAAGTCCAAACTCCCTCATGCCTAATTACCTGGAAAGGGAAAAGCTTAGGGATCAGGAAATTCCAGTATGCATATACGCGTTCATGAATTACTAGTCATATAACTTTTGAAATCATAAAAAATACACGAAAATTATACCGAATTTAGGTGGTATATGTTTTATGTGTGTAGCACAACTAGAACTCTGGTCCGAATCTTATAAAATATATATGAACCTATAAATATATTTTCCAAATGTGAAGCATAATAACAGATATACACTTACTGTCGTGTAGGAGGAAAATGAATGCAATTGAATAAGTTGACTTTTCAATCCAAAGTTCCTTGAACGGTGTGCATAATAAAGATTTTTTTATAGTGTGAAATATGTGTATGTGTGAAGGACAAGTTGAGAGAGAGTAGAATGGAGAAAGAGGTGATGTAAATTTCTTGAAAATCATGCATCAATTTATAGTACATTGATGATGCATTGGATAAATCCAATAAATTATTCAAATAAATTTAAATATTAAAAGATAATAATAATATCCAACAAAATTTGTGATAAAGTTGGATATTTAAAGGATAATAATATCCAATAGAAGTTGTTTCACTACAATAAAAATAGTCTTTTGTAACGTTCAAAAAACGTTGCCGAAAACATTTTGCAACGTTTTTTAGTATGTTGCAAATCTCGGTGTTATCGTGAGTAGAAGGATACGACAACGTTTTTTAAGTCTTGCAAAAACCTTTTTGCAACGTTTTTTGAACAATGTGAATAACCTTTTGAAACGTTTTTTTAGTGTTGCCATAACCTTTTTGCAACGTTGAGAAAAAGGTTTTTCGCAACGTTTTTGAATGATTGCTAATAAATTTTTTTGCAACATTTTTTGAATGTTGCTAATAAACTTTTACAACGTTTTTTGCGTGTTGTTTATGGTTATATCTATATTTTTTGCAACATTTATTTGACCGTTGCCATATGTCATTTTACAATTTTTTTTATTTTACATTTTTATTACTTGTACATTAATTTGTACAAATCAACCACAAAATAAGATAAAAGATAATGATATCAAACAACTCCAATAATCAAAATTCAATACATTTCCAAAAAAAAAAAAAAAGGAAAAAAAGTACCATAAACCCTAAGTAGTAAGTAAAACTACACTACCTACATTCTTAATTTTCTTGTCAGCAATTTTCGACTCAAGCTTAGCAAACATTCATACATTCAAATTGCATCATCTGATTGATTCTTAGCTTCAAACTGCACTACTCTCTCTCCGAGCTGGAATGGAGATTCCAAGCTTATAATCTGAAAAATCCCTTAATTTTATGGCTGTGAAATGCCATAAATGATAAAAAGCAACAATTGTCAACAATACTAAATCAAGAAATCTGAAGACATATGTCATTCATGCTTTAGTAAATGCAAATTCAATAAACCAAATATAAAAATAGATTATAGTATGAGAAATTATAGATGTCATCAAAAGTTTTAACTTTTACAGAGGTACTAATATAGTTTTAATTGAGCAGGATTTTGGTCAACCTTCATAGGACAGATTTTCTCTAGTCTCTTTTCCACATTAACTCCATCTTTATTGGAGTTTGAGATATATGAAAAAATTAGCACATAGATGGATGAGGTGCCTGTACACACTGGAGTTAATCTATGGTAGATTGGACGAAGATACCAGGTTTTTGGAGTAAAGTGTAGAATTTCTATTTGCACATTCATGATTCAAGTATCTTTCTTCCCTTTTCTACTACAATTAATTGAAAATCGATCCTACAAAATTCTGCAACAGGCTCACCAGTGCCATCATAGTGGTGAGCCATCATAGGAGACTATATAATTTTCCAGTTGCTTGTTGCTTTAAAGAATTGGACTAGAATGGGAAGTAACTTTAGGGATCTTCAGAGAGAGATAAATTCTAGATAATGCATTAGCATCCTAATTCTGAGGATATAATATAATATAACTATTGTGCATTAAAATTACCTTTCACATAAATAATTGGTCATACAATAACAAGATCATATGTTCCTTTAAAATAATCAAACTAAAGCATTCTAAGCTTTTGGCTATTCTCCAGGGCATCAAATAAAGTCCTGGCAGTTTTTTTCAAGCACGATAGCTTTACAAAAAATGTAGAAATACTATCAGTAATACCATAGCTAAGAAACCAATTGGACAAGAAAAAAGCTAAATGAACGTAACCATTTTACTAAAGATTTCTCACATACAAACCACACCAATTCCACCACACATCACCACCGTGTTATTTTTCCTTTTTACCCTATCATAGATAGATTTGCAAAATTACATATAAGCGCACATTCATAAATATATGTATGTAATTCAAGCATCCATTTAAAAATCAACTTTTTTTTTCTCAATTTCAAGAAAAACACAATTAATTTAGAATAACATAATTACTAGGCAAGTCCCACGGCTCATATTTGCACAAATCATTTTCTCGAATAACACTAACTTCTTGTCCACATCCGTTAATAAGCTCCTCATTGGTCGACCGAAACCTATACCCCACATTAAAGTGTTCACCTTGAGCGCATACATCAATTAATCTAGAAAGAGGAAACTGATTCACACAGATGAGGAGAAATCACCACAGCCGAGAAAGAGAGAGATTGAGATGGCTATTGTTGATTGGAGAAAAGAAATTAGGAGGGGTATTGTCGATTTCCACTATTAGAGTTTGTTTTCATTTACTTTTCGATAGAGAATCAGTTTGAAAGAGACTAGGAGAAGAGAGGCATGAATGGAGGGTGGAGTGAAGAGAAGGAGGCGTGAATTAGGGTAGGGTTTCAGTTATTTTTGGGTTTTATCATTTGAGCCCATATATAATTTAATTTGGGAAAAAAGTATAAAACTTTTCTCAACGTTCAGAAAATGTTGCAAAAAGTGAACTTTTCGCAACGTTCAAAAAACGTTGCAAAAAATTAAATTTTTCGCAACAACTAAAAAACATTGCAAAAAGCAATCTTTTCGCAACAGTTAATAAACGTTGCAAAATGCTTCGTATTGAGAGTTTCAACAACAGGCCATGAACATTTCTATAGAACCAAATTTCAACAATGTTCAAAAAATGCTGCAAAAACTTAGACTTTTCGCAAGATTTATAAAACGTTGCAAAAGGCGACATTAGCAACATTTAATAAACGAATGTTGCCTTTTACGTGTTGCAAAATGCCATTTTTGGTGTAGTATTTATTTAACTTTATCACAAAATTTGAGAGGTTCTATCTCTTTGGGATTCAAATTTTTGCACTTTAATCCTTAAATATATTAGCCAATAATCAATTACGTCTCTTAACTATCATATCCACGTGATAAGGTCCTAAATTTGAATATAATGGCTAATTTCGAGATACGAGATGTCACAATATACCCCATTAATATAAATTTCGTCCTCAAAATTTTATCTTGAAATTCATCGAAGAGTTGTGGATACTTCGCTCGCATCTTGCTTTCTCACTACCAAGTTGCCTCTTCAATTGGTTGATTGCGCCATTATATATTCACTAAGGGAATTTTCTTGTTCTTAAATGCTTGAAATTTTTATTAATGATCTTTATTGGCACTTTCTTGCAGCTCACACGCACTATAATTCAATGTACTGATGATTAACCATATGGCTCGAATCATGGAAGACTTTTAAGCATTGACACATGAAAGAAGTCATGCACTACTGAAAATGTTTTGCTTTCCGACCATTTTCCTATACACTGCCCCATATGGTGCCATGCCAATAGAGATGTGATAGCTATTGTTGTATGCGAACACAATTAAGGATAAATGTTTCTCCCAATGTCTCCTAAACTCAAAGATTTCAATTCGTAGCATATCCTCCAATGTTTTAATTGTTTGTCCAGACTGCCCATCTGTCTAGGGGTGAAAGACATACTAAATTTTAGCTTAGTCCCCATAGCTCAGTGTAAACACTTCTAGAAGTTTGATGTGAACCTTGGGTCTCTATATGATACAATTGAAAATCAGACACCATCCAGCATAACTACTTCCCTTGCATATAATTGTGCAAATTAGTCCATAGAAAATGTCATGCGAACAGATAATAAATGAGCTGACTTGGTAAATTGGTCAACAATCACCCAAATAGCCTCATATCCTTTTACAGACTTCTACATATATTTATCTATACCTTCTAGATACGGAGAGTTGATTGTATCGAAAGTGTTGTCACTCAAGCAATAAAATCAGTGGGAATAGCTACCACTTTGAGGCTTAATTTCTTAGATTCTCTCCATAATAGCCTTTGCGCTATCAATATTGCCACTTGTCGTGTTGTCTTTCTACTTAAGGTGTCAGCTACTACATTCCTCTTGACTTGATGGTAATGGATTTCATAATCATAATCCTTTACCAACTCAAGCCATCTCTTCTACCTTATGTTCAACTCTTTCTAAGTGAAAATGTACTTGAGGCTTTTATGATCTATATAGATGTCACACGTTCCTTCGTAAAGATAGTTCATCCATATCTCCAGAGCATGAACTATTGCAGCTAGTGCCAAGTCATGAGTAGGATAATTCTGCTCACAAGGCTTCAATGCCTCGATCCATAAGCAACTACCACCTTGTTCTATCAAAACACATTCAATACCTTGTTTAGATGCATTATTGTAGATCACAAAATCTTTCGATCCTCTAGTTATGGTTAAAATTGGTGTATTAATTAACCTCTTCTTCAATTCTTAAAAATTGGGTTCGCATTTCTCTATCTACTGAAAACTTATACCCTTGTAAGTCAACTATGTTAGTGGTCTGAATATTTTGGAGTATCCTTTAATAAACCTCATTTAGTATCTTGCTAAACCCAAAAAGTTGTGAATCTCTCCTACATTGGTTAGTCTAGACCAGTTTACTATCGTCTATACTTTATTGGGGTCTATCTCTATTCTCTGTACTGTACTGTAACCACATGTCCAATAAATATCATCATTTCAAACCAAATTTTGCACTTCTTGAATTTTTCAAAAAAGAATTCTTTATCAACATCCCTAACACAATTCTCAAATGTTTCTCATGTTCTTCTTCACCTCTGAGAATAGACCAAGATGGCATCAATGAATACGAAGACAAACTGGTCCAAGTATTCATAGAAAACTCGATTCATCAAGTCCATGAAAACTCAAGGAGCATTTGTTAAGCCAAACGACATAACTAAAAACTCGTAGTGACCATATTGAGTTCTAAAGGCCATCTTTGAGACATCACTAGGCTTGATCCTCAACTGGTGATATACTAACCTCAAGCTGATCTTTAAAGATACTATGTCCCCTCGTAGTTGGTCAAACAACTCTTTGATTCTAGCCAGGGGATACTTATTCTTAATAGTGGTTCTGTTTAGTTTTTGATAGTCGCTACACATCCTCATTACCATCATTCTTCTTGATGAACAACACTTGTGTTCCCATGGTGATATGCTAGGTCGGATGAATCTTTTTCCTAACAACTCTTATTTTTGGGCCTTTAGTACATGTAATTCATTCGATGCCATCCTGTAATGAGCTTTAAAAATGGGAGGAGAACTAGGAACCAGATCAATCATGAACTCGACTCCCCATTCCGATGTCATTTCATTCAAATAACCAGGAAAGACTTCTGAAAACTCCTGTACCACCTTAACATCACTTGTTTTTAGTTCTTCATCTTCATTAGCTACTATTGACATCAATAATTCCCTACAACCGTCTGACTTCAAAAGTTTTCTAGCCTTCAATGCAGAAATGATACGAAGTAGGGATTTTGTGTTGGTTATTGAAAAATAAAGTTCTATATCTTTAAGCTGCTTAAAAACCACTTTTCGTTCGAAACATAGGACATTTGCGTTACTCTAAAAAATTCATTAAATTCCCAAAATTATGTCAAGTTCTTGCATGTTCAAGGCATGTAAGTTCATCTTCAAGGATTTACAATCAATTTATACCTTAGATGTTTTCACTATATCGTCTGTACCTAACATTTTTCATGAGGGTAAAGCAATTTCTAAGGGAGTACTTACATGTTCGCTAGGTGCATTAAGTTTTCTTACGATCTTAGTAGATATAAAAAAAATGTATAGACCTAGAATCAATTAAAGTATCAGTAAGAAAATGAGATATAATGATATTACAAGCCAAGAAGTTGCATTCCTGGTAATTTTCCTGCTCTGTGAGTTCATACACCATAGCTTGGCCTCTAGGGAAATTCCCAGGCTTTTGTTGCTAATGCTTCTGCCCCTTAGGGCATATTTTTGCCATATGGCCTACTTCACCATAGTTGAAGCATATATTGATTCCCATGAGGCACGGTCTAGCATGATGCTTTTGGCACTTACTACAAATTGGATATGGTTGACAATTGTTTGAACTTAGGTCTCCTTTATTCTTCTTTGTGAAGTTCTGTTTCCCTTTTCCCTTGTAATCTTTCCACTTACATTCTATTTGTCCATGTTTTTTGTTCTCCCACTAGTGTGATGTTTAAACTTACCAACTACACCCTTGTTAACAATTCATGGTAGGTTCCCAGTTCGAAGTACTACCAACGCCTACCTTGGATCATGTCTCATCCCCTATTCAAAACGTCTTATCTTTTCCTATTCGGTGTTCACAAAGTTTGGGGCATAATGGGATAATGTTCGCTCATACTCAGTAAAAGACATCGAGCCCTAATCTAAATTGAGAAGCTCTATCTCATTCTAATTGCAGATACTCGTAGAGTAGTACTCCTTTAGGAACCGTTCCTTGAATTCGTTCCACGTACAAATGTGTCCATAGGCCTTCGACTTTGAGGTTGAGTCCCACCAATACATTGTACCTTTCTTAAGCATAAATGTTGTGCAAATAACTTTCTTAGTGTTTGTGCAATCACTGAGGCAAAAAATTCATTCTATTCTGACTAGCCAATCCTCACTTCCAATTGACCTATACCACCCTTGAAGGTTGGAAGTATTGTTTCCTGAAAAGTTTCACGGCAACAACAGTGGTGTTCTTGGTATTCTCTACACTGTTGATGCCTAAGGTTGAGGTGGTTGTTCTACTAGTGGTGGTATCGGTTGATGTGGTGGTGTTTGTTACAATGCTTTCACTTGGATGAACGTATGCATTACAGCGAGAAATTACTAATCAAATTGTATGTAAACTTCATTAGGTTGGGGTTGCTGCATCTGTTGAGATTGTTCAACATTGTTTGTATTCTTACCTCGGGGTTCCATAGCTTTAATAACAAATATTTCAATAAGTAAATATGGAGAAGAGAAAATAGAGTATTTTATTCATAGAATCTTAGAAATTTCATTAAGGTACGTAGAGCATATCTACCGTTCAAGCAAATGTTCCCTACAAGATAAAAGGGTTGCAAGCTATACCAAACTTCCAAGCAAGTATAGGAAATCATATACTAAAGCAATAATCTAAACATAATGATCTTTTGAAAACCCGAAAGTGCAAAGGATTGTGGCCAAGTAATAAAGTGAGAAATAGGGTGTCGAGCCCACGAGAACTATGTGTTTGATCGATAATTAATTGCAATTTTAATCGAATAGCTGATGTAGGACAATTAGTGTTGGAGTTTGAAGAAGAGATGAATAGAAAATTGGATAAGAAAACTAACGCTCTGGAGAAACAGTCATAACTTTTCGCATCGGTGTCAGATTTTCTATTATAATATGTTTTCGGAAAGGATTTTCAGTACTCCACACCGTCCCAACCCGGGAGTGCCCAGTTGACATCGTTTCCCACCCAACCTCAAATTCGTGGTTTAAGTCATGTTAGCGAGCGTTTGAAGTTTTTCGTCTTTTTTTTTTTGTTTTTTGTTTCTGGATTTTAGTTGTTATGATTCAATAGATGTCTATTATGGACTTTTGCTTAAATTAAGGTTCTAGAGCCTACTTAAAGGCTTTTTGTTTTTAGAATAAAACATTATTCATTTGGTTGTATTATTTTTCTGGTGGATTCCAGTTTTCCGAGATCCAAACTTCCATTCTGCGTCAATAGTAGACAAGTTTTGTGACTTTTCTATACTATTTCCTAAATTATCAATTAAACAATGTAAATGCATTTTTCAAATACGTGACAAACATTGCTAAGATGTCGAATTCCCCTTATTATTCAATTTTTAGTGTAACAACTAAAGTGACAATTTGAAATTATTCATGTTGGTCAATGTTCCTAATTTAATTGAAATCATCTCTCGATAGTGATCAAATATATTCTCCTCATGTGACCCTTCACCTCTCGATGAAATATGCAAAGATGATCTATGCATTAACAAATGTTAAAACACCTATTGAAACCATATAAAGTATATCGAAACTTACAATTTTATTAGATTGTGCTTAAACCCTATTGTCTCTCTCAATGACAATAAAATCCATTAACAATTTAATTGGTGATCAAGCAATTGAAAATAATAATAATAAACATCCTCAAATTAAACCAAATTAAAGTCAAAATAATTGATGAAAAAACAAAAATATCAAAACAATGGTTTATCTCATCCTACCAATGCATAAAATTAGCCTAACATATCGAAATTACAAGTAATCATATTTAAGTAGAAAGACCTAACCTGAATTTTTATAAATTGACAAGACGAAGATGAATTTTGAATTTCTTATGAATCTCGACTTGCACCTTCTCTTTTTTGCCCAAAAAATAAATTTGAGTCTTCATTTGATTGAATTCTTGCAAATCCCCTTCAATTCTCTCACAAAAACTATGAATTTTCCTCATTTGATAATATTGTTTGTCCTCAAACAAAACTATAACCTAAATAAAAACAAACATGTAAGTATGCAAAATCATTTGGTTAGACAATCTAGTTTTTTACCTTAGTATTTGAAATTATAGTACTAAATTTACAAACTTTTTCAAAGCCACAATACCAAACCAATATCCATTCTTCCAATGCAAAAATAACGTGTGTGTGAGAAAGAACAATTAAGTACACAATCATGAATTTACAAGTTATTTTAATTCCCGACCCGCTGTGGTCAAATATATCATTTCACATCTCATATAATTCACTCACTACCCACAACTTATTCTTTTCATTATTTTTTCAGTGTTCAATATAAGATTGAATTTTTCATTACTATCATCACCCTCACTAGTTCATGTGGACTCTACTAATTGCAAGTCAACACATCAATAAATAAATATTATCCAATTCTTCGATTGCTTCGACCTCTAGGAGTAGACGAGACTAATAATTCATCATCAAAAGCAAGCCTTCTAAAATTAATGTGTGGGGCTTAACCAGTGCATTTGGTATGTCTTCTGTTTCAACACCTTTTTGTTTTCTTTTTTCAAATTTTCATTTTATTTTTTGTACTCTCTTTCCCTTAACCTTTCTAAATGACCCATATAACGAGCTTTTTGCATGTGAATCCCAAATCAGATGATTTTAGGACAGCATATTGTAAATACCATAGCAAGCTTAATAACTCGAGTCTTAAAAGTTACGAAGAGATATATTTTATATATTTTTCTACCATGAATTAGTGCAATACCCTTCATTAAACACTTATTTAATCAAATTTACCTCTAACTAAGACTATTGCCCAGTTTTATCCTATTAATCTAAGACAATCAACACATACACCTTCACATATGGAATCCCAGTTTACATTTGTATCTTTCTACAACTGTAAAATACCCCTAAACAAGGATAAATTTGGTCTAAGGATCATTAATTTAGGATAGTTTTGGGTATAGCATATATGTCCATCTATCAACCTATCCAACATATGAATCAACTATCATGATGTAAAACTCAATTCTAGTACGCATATAATATCAAACGCTGCAAGGCTGGGCATCAATCAATTTAAGCATGTAACATATCCACAGTTTATAAATCAACACCAAATCTCAAATTTAATCATCATTGCAAGCTAGGTTATCTAACCGACACAATCACACAACCTAAAACAATATGTATATATAAATATATATATATATTCATTTTTTTTCAAAATTTTCGATATTTTTATTTTTCTATTATACACTAAAGCAATAATAGAAAACAAACACAGACACTCAAAAACACACGAAAATTAAAAATTAAAAGTTTTTCTCACCCCAAACTTAAAACAAACATTGTACCCAGAGCCATAAAGCATAAGTAAGAATATAAAAGGATGGGGAAGAAAATGAAAAAGGTACTTCCTAAATTTTTATATTGAATGTGTGAGGAACTATTTGTCAAGTTATCCCAACTTGTACTTTTCTAAGCTCTTTCCGATTTCAATATACATGTTACCTATCAAGAGTGGAAGAAAACAATCAAAACAATAAAAAAAAACTCATTTTGACTTAATTAATATTTTCTTTTAATTAGGCTAAGTGTCAATGATAAAGATGATCCCCAAACTGAATTAAAACGTGCCTATAACTAATACAACCTATAAATCAAGAATAATACTACATGCAAGGCGATACGGAAACCAAAATAAATAGAAAGATTAGGAATTTAGGTTGCCTCGTTTAATTTATAGTCTCTAGCTAGATTATATGGAGGGATTAATCATGGGGGTTCATACTGCAATCTTGCAGCCTCATACGCCTTGTAATTTCTAGCTTTACATTATCTTTTTTCTCTCCAAACCTTGAACTCGGTATTCTCCTTTAGAGTAAGGCTCCCTAGACGTTTAGGTTTTGTCTCCTTCGACCCTTGTTGAATTTCTTCAACAATATATTTGTTGGATTATGTAGTTTAAAGATCTCATGTATGTCCTCCACCCTCACAGTCAGTCTCATCATTCTCCAAGTTAATCAAGGTTCGATTTGTTACTAAAAATGGTCGTCCTAAGAATATTGGCATATCTTGATTGTCTTCGAGGTCCATAAAAAAGATTTTTACAGGGAATATCAGCTTTCCAGCCTTAATGAGCATATCATCAATCTTACCTCATGGATATCTGATGCTCCTATCTGCTAGTTGCAGTGTCACATTTCATCCTTTGACTTCCCAAACTCCTAGTTTCCTGAAAGTGGACAAAGGCATCAAATTTACACTTGCACCTGTATCACATAAAGCATTAAAATGAAATCACTTGCCTAAAAAAATAGGTAAAGTGAAACTCTCTGGGTCATTGATATTTGGTGGTAATTTATTTTGCAACATTGCACTACTCTCTTCGGTCAATGTCACTTCTTCCCAGTCTAGAAGCTTTCTTTTCTTAGTTATCACGTCTTTCGGGAACTTTGCATATATCGGGATCCGTTGGATTGCATCGATGAATGGAATGTTGATGTTGAATTTTTTTGCATATCCGAAACTTCTCAAATTGATCATCGAGGTTTCTCTATTGCAATCTTTGTGGAAAATATAGTGGTGATACAGATTCTTTAGTAGGAGCAATTTCCTTAACCTTTGGATCATCTAATGCTATTTCTGTCTCTACTTCTTTATTTTACTCAGATTCCTCCAATTGCTCCTCAACCGTGGTATATACTTTTTCTTTTGTAGTAACTCGTCTCTTTACATTAATCTCTAGTAGTTGCAATCTGTTATTCCTCAACAACCTTCACTGTCATTACCTGCTGTTTGTGATTTCTCTCAATGTCACCAGGCAATGCTCCTGGTAGTCTTTCTAAAAGTGCTTTCATTATTTGTCCATCTGATTTTTTCCAAGTTTTTTATGGCAGCTCCTTGAACTTGTAAGGTTTTATCTGTTCTTTGCATGTGTTTGATAGATATCTCCGCGAATTTAGTAATAAGATTTTCTAATGAAAAATTATTTTTAGTTTGCTGAAAACCTGGAGATGCAGTTTATTGAGGTGCAATTTGAGCTCCTGGTTGTTGCTCCATTAGAAACTTAGGTAATTTTTTCAGTTTAGGTAATAGGTGTTAAGATTTGAATTGTGTTGTTGCCTTTTAAAATTCTGAATATAGTTCACACCTCCACTGTGTCTGAACAAAATGAGACCCTAAATTACAATCATTACTCTCGTGTTTTGCTCCACATTGTTTGCAATTCAGTCCCATTGTCTGGGCTGCGTTCACCTGATCTACTTTTTGTGTAAATGATGCCAATCTATGCTGAAATTGTTGTCAAAGAATCAATTTCAAGTACCCCAGCAACTCTCTTTCCACTCGTCCTTTCAGTAGGCCAAAGTAGACTGGTGAATACCCTATCCTCTATGATTTGGTAGACTTGATCCGGGGTTCTTTTTGTCATAGAACCATTGCATGCAGAGTTTATGTTAGCCCTGTTTATCGGATTTACACCAATATAGAAGTACTACGCCTGAAGCCATTTCTGCAATCCGTGTTGTGGGCATTGGTAGAGTAAACCCTTGTATTGTTCCCAAGCCTCTAAATAGTATTTTGAGTACAGTTGTTGAAATGTGGTAATCTTGTCCCTCGGCTTTGCAATCCTTTTTGGCAAGAAATATTTGCTAAGGAATTTCTGACTCAACTAGTTCCATGTAATGATGCTCTGAGGTGGACAAGTGTATAATCATTCTCTGGCCAAGTCTCTTAATGTGTATGGGAAAGCCTCAGTTTGATTGCTTCACTAGATGCCCTTGGATACTTGATAGTTGTACACATGTCCAAAAATCTTAATATATGAGCCGTTGTGAAAAGCTGATCTAGCATAGTATATATGGCATTTAAGGACTAATGTTATCAACATGTTCCAAAATGTACGATAATTCTTTGGAAACCATATATTCACCCATTAACCTTACATTTTTATTAGTTAGAGCCACATTCGGTTGTGCTTCTTCCAGATTAGCCACATTATGCTTTTGATGTGTTTCTAGCTGTCATTTGTTTCGAAGGCTGAACGTTGTTAGATCTCTAGGTCAATTTGAGTAAGATCACCGATTCTCAAACTTCCCATACAATGTCTTGAAAAAGGAAGCAGGAAACACTGTGAAGTTTTTCTAATATAATAAACTAAACTAATAAAAAAACAAAAAATCAGATTAAAACTAAAATTAACTAAACTCATCGAAAACAATAGATCTCGACAACGATGCCAAAAACTTAATCCTTTGAAAACCCGCAAGTGCACGGGAACATGGTCAAATAATAAAGTGATGAATAGAGTGTCGAAACCACGAGGACTATGTATTTGATCGAATTAAAATTAATTGCAACTTTAATCGAATAGCAGACAAATTTTGTGATTTTCTATACTAATCCCTAAATTATCAATTAAACTAGTCAAATTAAGTAAATGCTTTTTTCAATATGTGAGAAACATTGTTAAGATATTGAACCCTCCTTCTTATTCCATTTTTAGTGTAACAATTAAAGTGACAATTTGAAATCATTTATGTTCGTCAATGTTTCTCATTTAATTGAAAGCTTCTCTCAATAGCGAGCAAATATATTCCCATCATGTTACCCTTCTTTCTGTCGATGAAAGATGTAAACATGATAAATGTATTAACAAATCTCTCGATGACAATAAAATTCACTAATAATTCAATTGTTGATCATGCAATTGAAAAGAACAATAATAAACATCCACAAATCAAATCAAATTGAAGTCAAAATAATTAATTAAATACTAAAAATATCTTAACAAGGATTCATCTCATTCTACCAAGTTATAAAATTAACCTAACATAACGAAATTACAAGAAACCATATTTAAGTGGTAAGACATAACCCGGATTTTTATAAATTGAGAAAATGAAGATGATTCTTGAATCTCTTCAATGATTTATTGATGAATTTCCACTTGTGGCTTGTTTTCTTTGCCCAAAAAACAAGTTTGAATGTTCACTTGAATGAATTCTTACAAGTCCCCTTCAATTATCTCACAAAAACTATTAATTTCCCTTATTTGATGATAATAATATATGAGTGTTGGATTATAATATGTATATGAGAGGTCTCCAATATGTATTATGTTGTTAGTTATTTGTAGAAGTAGAAAATTGGTTGAAAATCACGTCCAAATTGGTTTCCAAAATAGTTTCAATCGAATAAGGAAAGTTGCATTCGTGCGCGGATTTTTTGTTTCTACACAGTAGTCAATATTTTAGTCGTAACTTTCTCTTCTGATATTCGATTCAGGCAATTCAAAGTGCATTAGAATGATAACTTAAAGGGATACAATGTTCCTTGAAATAAAACTATTCAATTCAAATGTTTACTATGCCAAAATCGGTCTCAATTTCGGCTAAAAATTTGAAATATAACTTGTGCTATTGGAAATTTATTTTGATAATATTTTGATTATATTCCATTCCATTTTGGTTCTAATTCCTTCCACTTGTCTCCTATCAATCTTAAAAGTATCATCTTGTGGTCTGAATTAAAAATTGAATATTTGCAATTTGATCATCAAACTTTGGACTCTGCCATTTTTCCTTGATTTTTCTTTTATTTCTTCCAATCCTCGTTCAACCATTAAGTTTCACCTATACAACATAAAATACAACATTTTTGGATATATTTTGTGAAACAAAATTACCAAATATTGATATTTTAGACCCCAAATAAGTCTATAAAATAAACTTATCACGTAAGATTATAATCTAGTAGTTTTTCCTTGTGCTCTTATCTTAGTTTCGTTCTAGGTCCTCCATAGGGTCTTCTTCCTCCTTACGATCTTCGGGCACGTACTCTATTATGTTTCCTCACTATCCACCTTTGGTATTTCCTCATGACCACTATCATCGGGTGCGGTATGAGGCTAGCGTCGACAACGATCTAGTTCGTATCCTTCAGGCCTTACAATGACTATAATTTTCACAATTGATCATTTATCTTTCTCTAAGGCTAAGGTGTTTGACAAATATCTATCGGTCGTACATTACACGAGTTTTTCAGCAAATTATTTTCAATATCCAGTAAAGGTTTTGGATAGGGTAAAAAATATCTTATCTTTGCTAAACCCATATCCATTCAATTTTTGCCCCTTTGTAAATTGTCTTAATATCATCCAGATGCCCTACGAAGTTGTGGCTTGTGTTCCTTGTATAAAACTTAAGGATGTGCAAGAACTTTGATCGATTTTGTCTCCTTATCGTCTCTATTTTTGTTTGGACTGGACCTCTAACCATATACAAAATGCATAAAAAAGATTAATCGGTATCACTATTTGTACTTACAATTTCAAAAGAGACGAAGCTTTCCAAATTTAGAAAGTTTTGAAGTTTTTCTAAAATTTAAATTTCTCAAAATGAAAATTTTGTAAGGTAGAAGTTTCTAAACTATAAGCTTTGTGATATGATCCAGGAGTCGAACCTGACAAAGTCAAGCCCAGGACAAGACCCATTGATTATCATAGGAGGACCGATTACGCGATCGAGGTCAAAATGGGTAAATAAAGTGATGGGATTACTTATACAAACAACGATGGATGATGTCATGATCTACACAGAAAAAGAGGCAAGTTTCATGTTGGGGTCGATGCTAGAATCGGATTGGACGAACTTGATTCAAGCAACAGAGGAGGAAGCCTTGTCGAACAGCTATGCGACCGCATAGTTGTAACTAGCATGCGGTCGTATGCCTATTTACCACGAGCAGAAGGCTTCGAATACCCCGAAGTTACGCTGCGCATAGATTTGTACTATGCGGCTGCATAGAGCAAAATCTTGTCAAAATATTTCTTTTTCAGAATTTTCCTTATTTCACTAGATATGTCGGTGGCAAATCTTCATAAGGGACAATTGAATGAAAGGAGACTGGGTAGGCAAGAGCCTAGGATGGAGGTTTATGACGATTATGAGTTTAGTAGTGACATGAATGAGGGTCCATCGATGGTGGGTGATAGGATGAGAAATAAGAAGGTAGGTTGGAAAGATGGGGTAGAAATACTTTTGGAGATGAAGTAGATAGGAATATGGGCAATATTAAGATGTCAATT